>JAOVVB010062044.1:0-28878 GCA_028570985.1 Heterobranchus longifilis | reverse complement strand
GAGAGAGGGAGAGAGAGAGAGAGAGAGAGAGAGAGAGAGAGAGAGAGAGAGAGAGAGAGAGAGAGAGAGAGAGAAGCAATGCAAAGGAAGACATTGGCTTAAACAAGAGGCAGAAAAAGAGAATGCCAGGAAACTCTCCTCTTCTTTCGTTCCTTACATATGATGTACAAGCATGTACACTTCTTTGTGCAACATCTGATAATACATTGCAGATGCTCCTCAGCCCTGATGCAATAGATGGGCCTAATATAAATCTGGTTCAAAGCACGTTTGTCTGAGGCCATTTTGAAGAGTCTGGCCAAAAGGATAATCCTCCTTTTAAATGTCTCGGTGAAGACTTGATCTCTCTAGTATTTCTGATAATGTGTACCTCACTTTTTCTAACCAAAACCTGTTTAAGCTGTTAAGCTTCCTTCACATAATAAGAGCAAAACCATGAGGTAGGGCGCAGAGGCAAAGCACAGCGCAGGTAAACGTCATCATTGCTTTTGGCTGCTGTCAGTCATTATCTCATTCAATGCGCTTTGAAAGGTCAGCGTAACTAGGTAAAAGTTGAAATAATTTTAACTTTGAGCGCAGCGCACAGCGGCGGTTCCGAGCAGTGCATGTTGCAGAGGTTAGCGTTCTGTCAAGTCTCCCCGTAGAAAAACAATGAAACGGCCAGCGCAAAGCACTTTTACAGCCCCTAATGCGTAAGGGGCTTTAAAGAACAAAGCCTGACAATGACTGTTTATATTCTTCATCTGACGTTATGCTGTGTTAACTCAATCTCTCTTAATTCCATATGCCAATAAATCATTTCATGGTGCTGCAGAATGTTAGCCGAGTGATATAAAGGCTTGAGGTTTATATTATCATGGCTCCCACACAGAGAAATGTTCCGTTTTTCTGGGCAAGGTTTTTATGGCAGGGCCTGTGAGTGCCTTATCTGATGATGTTCGCTGGAGAAAACAATGTAAACAAACAGAAAAAAAAAAAAAACTGCAATCACTGTATTCCTGGAAGAGCACAGCAAGTTATCACCAGCAATCTGCATTTGAGTGCATTCCCTGATGATGAGATATGAGTAATGCAAGGAGCTAGAACACACTAAGCCAGAAAGACATGCAGAGCATGACAAAACTGCATAACTAGGATGGCTTGAAATTAACTTAAACTGAAATTAGGCAAAGGATGTTGAAAAGGTCAAACATGTGTAGATATTTTTAAGAAAGACATCACAATGTAAAACAGTACATAAGTCCCAGGATTCCAAATCCAGATTTATCTCCAAATATTTTACATGTATGAATAGGTTCTTCTGACTATACCATCAATTATTCACTCACCATCTCTTGTGCGACAACCTCAGGGACCTCCTTTTCCAGGTCAAATGTGAACTCGATGGCTCCACTCTCCTTGTACTTCCCTTTTAACTTCTTGTGGTCCTCCACCCACAGTTTCAGGGCTATCGAGTCCTTTTTGCCATCATCCTCCTCAGCTAGCTCCACCCTGACACCTGTGTCCTCAGCAAAGAAAGCATGGTTCAACAAGTCCTTGATGGTGTACCTGGGAGAAGGAAAACCAAAGTTTTAGCTCTCGTTTAGTTTTATTTATTTACACATATAAAATACATTAAAAACAGATATAATATATAATTTGCAAGATAATGTGAAGGAAAATTGCCTAAAAACCCTCAAGGGGTTTGAAACGTGGTATATTAAAGGAAATAATTACATCAAAGTAATATATACAATTTATATATCTATCAATAATTTAGCTTGGAGTAAGGATGTACCGATACCAAGTACAAGTACAATGATATTTTTAAAACGGAACCGGTGCCTAAACGGTTCCTGAAAGAATTCTATAAAAAGATACATGGTTACATGGTATCCAGTGTGATGTAGGCCTAACTGTCATATTATGTATCACATTAAGGCCAAATGATCAAATTGAAATAATTTACTTAAGATGTTACAACAATAAGAATACAACGAGGCACAAGAAACAGCTCGATTTTCTCACAAGTTCACAAGTTTACCTGAACACACCACAAATTAATGAGGGGCAACTGAACACACCATTAAGTTCTGTCAGTGGCTGGCACATGTTAGTTGTTTGTTTTCATAACTCACAGAAGGCAAATGTTGCAACACCAACACAGTGACTTCAGGGACGCAGGGTGATTTTACAGTTATGATGTTTTGCCGTCATCTCCGACTCCAACAGTGGTTAGCGGTAAGCTAACCTTCGCTGTGTCTTTACATGCAGACTGTTGCAGCTGTTGGAATCATTTAGAGTGAACTACAGCCACTTTAGAGCATTTAGCTTTAACATTAGCTACTAACATGCAGTCTGCTCTACTTTTGTCATCATCTTTTATCTTAAAATATCTCCACACTGCTGCTCCTCCTTCTAACGTTACCTGCTCAACTGACGAGGTGAGCGTCACATTACTGTAAAGGGTGTTGGTGCATTAGTATCGGAGTAATTTTACAAGTACGAGTACAAGTACATGAGCACAGTGTCGGACCTGATACTGATATCAGTGCATTCCTAGCTTAGAGTTATTATAAGAAGGAGAAAATAAACAAACAAATAATGAACAAAACAAGAAAAATCAAGCATTAATCATAATAGGCCTTTAGATTTATATTGCAAAGGAAAATATTGGTTGTACCCAGCTTATATAGGTTGCTAAAGACTCAGGCACAAATACACACACACTGCTGCTACATACTGTATCTGTAATGTACAGTGAGTGTTTGCAATTAGCGTTTGCATCAATGTGGTTAGCTGTGGTACAACTGGGACAGTAATTGCATCATACATGGACATGGATTAGCTTTGCTGCAGAGACAGAACCACTGAAATCAATCTCTGAACCCAATCATGCTTCAATAAAAAAAAAAGCCACTGGAAGCTAATTAAGGGTTATTTTCCCCTCTGTACACAAACTCATTATGTAACAGAAATTGAAAGACACCCTGCAGATATAGTGGGAAACTGCAGTGCTGCTGAGAGCCTGACTGTCAGCGCCACAGCAATGAAACGAAGGAGGTGAGACGAGGCAGTGAAAGATGAGAGGGCACCTTGTGGGCCCTATCGGCTGAACACTGGACAATGATGGACACAGTCACTCACCGCTCCTCTTTCTTTTGGCAGATACACTCCCCAATAATCTCCTTGATTTCGGGATCCATGACCTTGTTGTAGCTGGCTGGCTTCACTCCCTGAGGAAAGGGAAATATAAACAAAACTCTGAGGACACGCCATGAAAGGATACTGTGTTGATGAAAAATAATGACGAAGAAAAAACAAAGGAAAGAGAGCGCCGGGATGTTTTTGTGATACTCCAAATCTGATCTTTTCAGTATTAAGACAACCACAGCCTGTAGGCTTGTCAACCATGACAGAGCACGGCAGCTGTGGTCAGCTTGAATCCATGTCAGTTGCAAAAAGCATAAAAGCATTCAAAGAAACCTTTCAAACCACTCCTGCAGCAAAGTCAACATCTCTTTATCCGAGCACTCTGTATGTTCGCCAAATTATAGCTTAACACACAACATCCATCTCAATTCTTAGATACGACCTTGGTGAGTTTGTTGGTGTGCTGATTTGCGTATGTTAGAGCACCTGTCTCCTGCTCTCACATTGGTCAGGAGAAGCACAAGTCCTGAGTCTTCCCTGGTTTCTGATGTTGTTTTGTTTGTGACTTGATTTGATTTTTATTTGGTATTTAAAAGCACAACAACTCAAAAGAGTATCATGCCACAAATCCCAAAGGAGTATTACTTTAAAATTGGTAATACCACATGTTCTTAGCTCATTACTCTGACCTCACTTTCTGCATCTAAATTAAAAGAAATACAAGCATAATCTGGATTAGATTTCCTATCAATTATGCAGCTGCATGCTGTATGTGCTCAGGGAGTAGTATAAACTATCAGAGTTTCTCTTTGATCAATCTCCTATTAATATCCCGCAGTGGTCCCTGCAGGGCACTCTAATATGCATACAGTAACAATGCAGTAGTATCTAGAGACAGCTGCACTGATGCTGCCCAGCCATTAATATGGGCATAGAGGCCTTCTCTTCGATAACAGCAGGTGAAAGAGTCATCTCTCAGATTCCCACACTGCCAAGTCTCAAGTGTGGAAAATCAATACTCTTCATCAAATCAGGGAGACTAGCATGACTTTAGACACCCCCTAATCTAAAAACAGTTTGCAGTATGTTTTGCTTGCAGAGACACACTCTTTGAAATGCAATGGAATACAGCCTTTAGGCTTTATCTAAAAAACAAATGAGATTTGGACTCCCTCTGTGACTCCATATGGCTCATTAGATACTTCACCAAAGAAACAGAGCAGAGCTGTATGCTGCATTTGGGCAATTAAAAACTCCCAGGACTTATTATGTGGTGAAGCAGCTAAAAACATCATTGCACCCTATCTCACAGGTTCACTAAGCATGAACCTGAATTAATACATGCATGCTACAAGCAGGGTCTATTTTAGAGGACTGTGGCATAAACATAAACAAGATGTTTTGCTGACAAACTTTGAAGAAAAAAAACCCAAAAACGCAGTATATATGCTAGAAGAATGAGAATATTTGTGACCATTTTGTTATTGATATATGAATACTTTTGATACTATTTAAATCATTAATACATGTATGAGCTAAAAGTTGTTGTATACAGTATGTGTGAAAGCTAATGAACAATTAGTGTATGCACTGTTTTGTCTGTACAATAGCACAATTTATTTGTATTATTATTATTATTAGCATTATTATTATTATTATTATATTGTCAAAGCTGTTTACAAGATTATTATAGTTTGTTTACCTTTAGCTGTTATCATTTTGGGCTACTAACCTGATCTATGTGAAATCCACAGTAGGTCAAATATTTTCCCTAAATATCTTATTTCTGAAACAAACTACAAAAATGTGCAGTATCTGGACTCACACTAGTGACTTTGCGGTATATCTGAGCAGCATTCTGACACTCGGAGTAGGGATATTCCGAGGTGGCCATCTCTAGCATACACATGCCAAAGGCGTAGACATCCACAGCCTCATCATAGTGTTCTTCATACATCTCTGGAGCCATGAACTCTGGGGTGCCTGAAGAGAAAAGAGTGCCCAATGTATATGTCATCGTTTATTTCTTTGTTGTAAGAACCATTCATCTGTGAAGTTACATTTCAAAGTCTCCTACCTATGACGCTCTTAGCGAAGGAAGCCGCCTTGAGTGTCGCCAGTCCTAAATCCCCTATTTTGACCGAGCCTGTAGGTCCAGTGATGAAGATGTTGTCACATTTGAGGTCCCTATGGATGATGGGAGGAGTCCGGGTGTGGAGAAAGTGAAGGCCTTTTAGGATCTGTCTGCACCAACTCCTCAGCACCTTTGGCTTCATTACCTTGAAACGCTTCAGATAGCTGCAGGAAGGAGAGGGAAACACATTACCTGGCAATCCTATGAGTTTCAAAAGATATTTTCAGTAAAACATAGATGGTGTAGTGAAAAACGCACAAATAGTTATTTGAATGTGTGATGTTTTCTTTTCATTTGTGTGTCAAAGGAGTTGTCTGCACAAAATCTGCCTTCAACAGTACTCACGTTTTTAGCGTTCCTGACGTCATGAGCTCTGTTACTAAAACAATGCACTTCTTCCCTTTAAGGGGCGACTCCCAAAAGTCATAGAAACGGACAATGTTGGGATGTTGAAGACCCTTCAACATCTCTGCCTCCTCCTTAAAGCGCTGACGTTCCACCTTTGACAGCTTGCGATCCTAGAGGAAAGACGACAGATGCAGCAGAAAGAAGTAATGCATATGAAGCACTAATGATAAGATACTTATTATAATATATTTGCTTCACAGGAACTACCAGATGGAAGAGGCTGTCACCTTGGAGACACATGCCTGCACATTTTAAATTCATGCATCCAGTATGTTTTAGCAATTGGGAAAAACAGAGAGAGTGAGAGGGGGGTTACTGTATACTCATCTCTAATTGGACCATATGTGTATCAAAGCCGAGAACAGTCAGCAGTTTGTGTGTTTGGGACGAATCCAAATCAGTGGCTTTCTTAAGCAGTAAAAAGACTCAGCCTAAATATCATGCATGTGTGTGATATTTATTTTAAGTTTAAAACCAGTCAGATGTGACTTCTCACATGCTCACTAGCTTTAATTTATCCAGAAACACAGAGGCTGTGGAAAGAGACATTAAAGGGTGTGACTCAGAACCCACACATTGACACGGTCACACCCACTACACACTGCAGCTAAAAGGTTACATGTCATCGATCTCCATCTCTTTCACTTGCTTGCTCACTCGCTCATCCACTACCTTTTGCTCCCTTACCCCCCTCCCCCCATATCTGCAATCCGTCTCTGCACCCCTAACACCAACCACTCCCTTCTCCATAACCCAGCATCCCCCACACACACAGAAACGCATCCTTCATAAGCACTACCTCTCAATCCCATCCCTCTCCAGTTCCCTGTAAGGCTGACCCCACTCTGAGAGCACCCTGCTCTAGGTAGTGCCAAGGGTTTCTTTACTGCGATTTCCCTTTTTTTTTTTTTTTTTTTTTTAAACCACCACGGCAGCGACTTACATAACAAACATGCACATACACTCAGCACTGAGCATGGACTAGAAGCACGACCACACCCCTCACAGAGATGGACGACACTGGCGGAGGAATGCGATGAACACAACCCAGCGAGATCTAATCTATTTAATTATTCAACCACAGTGAACTCCCTGTGAGATGAAACTGCACAACAAATACCAAATCAGCCTGAATCTAAAAATTAACAAGATGTGCTGCGATGCAATGTGCTGAGGAGTGAAGTGATAGGAAGTATGTGTGTGAATGTGGCATATTAGGTTTTGTGTGCAAGTGTGTGTGTGTGTGTGGGGGGGGGGGGATTTTCACTGCACTCTTCTGTCCCATGAATAATTCAGTTCTGCAGAGAACCTTTTTCTACTGAGGCGAGCTGAGCAATGGAGGGCTGCTGGGGCCGCCCAAGTTGGGCTGGGTTATCCCCAAATGCTCTTTGCTGCACAAGAGCAGCATGTGGACTGAAGTTTACCTGAACGACAGGTCTAAAAGAAGAAAAGAGACAGACAGCTTAAAACAAATTATAACCCTTGAGCAATGCAGCTTTCCTCCCCTTAGGGGATACTCCTCTCTCCCCACATTATCGTTTTATCTTTCTTGCTCCCACCTCCTCTCATCATCTCTGCATTCATCTTTCAGGAATCCTGCTGCTATTCCTAAATAACCCCCTTACCCCCACCCCAGAGTGTTCCCCAAGTCCCAATCACACTCCCCACACACACCTCCATTCGCTCTCCGACTTCTGTTTTCCCTCTCAGCAGACATTGGCGCTTCTGCATAATTCAGAAGCCACATGTAGGCTCGGAGGTGTCGTGCACAGCATGGCGAGATACACAGACAGATACATATGAGACACTAGAAGAATGTCACTCCCAAGACACACACACCAGACAAAGCCATCACAGAAAGCATCGGTATATGAGATTTGTTAATTGCTTTTAACAAGTGTGACTCGTTATTACATTACATTTTAAATCTGAGCGGCGCTGCAAACAGATCGTCTTGTTGTGTTTGTGTGCACGCATGTTTTCAGCATCTTATCAAGTCTGTAATGTACACATGGAAAAAGAAAAGGCTCAGCTGGCCACAGCAGAGTGCGGAGCCGCCCAGGCGAGGCTAAACACACACAGAAAACCATACGGCAGCAGGGACAGGAAAATAGATTGTGACATTAGCAGGAAGCAATCCATAAAGCTGTGCTCAACTCTGCTGCCACCCACTACATCTGTGTGCTGCTGGACTGTTAGCTCCCCAGCTCTGGTAGCTCAAACAACTACACAGACATAACAGAACAGGTAATGGATTAAAATATTAGCCCTGGGAACTTTGCAGGCTAATATACCATGTAATTGCAAAACTATGTGTTCAAATCAAGTTCCTGGTACAATGTCACATGTTCTCTTTAATGAATGCAGTCCATTTAAGAAAGAAAGTGCCCTTATTGTGGAGAGATGGCTATCAGATCCTTATGTAAAATAGCTGAGCTACGGGTAGATGCAAACACTGCCTTAGTATGGAGTTCGAATTACACTGAGGCCACCGATGCTACAGAATGTACGGTATGCTCTGGTAGATGGTATCACTCCAGGTGCTTTACAGTGCCAGCAAAGTGGACATTTTGTTTTGTTAATCAGTACAATTTACAGCAAAGTCAACTTTTAAGCACCCATATGTATCTGGACACTTGTTAAACAATACATTTGAGTTTCTAAGTGCAACATACTGGATAAAGAAACTACCATTCCTTGGTGAACCTTTGATTCATAAATAGCTTAGATTATTGAAGAGTGTGATGTGGCCCTTTTCAAGAAAGAACAAGAAGCTAGTTTGGGTAATGTCGTCCGCATCACTAATCAAGCTTGATTATTGGCCTATTAAACGTATGCAGAGATAGTGCAGATAAAACACAACGCAGAAAGACACCAACAGAAGAGTTCTAACAGCAGTGAACATGTCATGTCAAATTGACCATTTAACTGGAACTCCTGCCATGAACAGATGCATAAAAAACAACTTGTTGTGCTCAAACAACATCACAAACACTAGTGAGTCAAACATTGTTTCATTGACAGCAGAATGACGCAGTCCATTTTTCCTGCAGTGATTGCACTTTTTGCCTGATAAAAAAAAATGTAGTGAAGTGCCACAGAGACTGTGGGGGCTATATCAGGAGGATGAGTGTCTACTATTGATTATCCACTAATAGAATCAGACTGCCCCTAGTGGGGGAGCTGTCGGGCTAAAGAGTGTTGAGGCAGGCCACCTCTCCGGAGCATCAATCTTAAGAAACAACAGACTTGCTCAAGTAAACACACACAAATGATTGATAGATGCTGATGGTGTTCTCAAACTGAAAAAAAAAACTTTATAAACATGCTGAAAAGTCATGGGCAGTGTATTATTAACAAAGACTCCCATATGTCATCATACACACACAGTATTGCCCACAAATTGCTTTAGAAATGCAAAAAAGGTGAGTCATGACATTATCAAGATCATATCTTCACACCTCATAACTGAAATTACATACCCCCAAATTAAGGGTGTGAATATTCTTATACAAGCCTTTAGCTTAGAAAGGTACAGATGGATTTCAGTAGGCTTAAAGCAGGCAAATAACAATAACCACTTTCTGTTACATTAGTTTATTACTGTAACAGCCAAATAAAATAATTGCTAAATTATTTTAATTTGAGTGAGATTCTAAAATATGGGAAAGGAAAAACATTCTAAAATTATGTTGATTAGTTTCTTGTATTAATGGGTCTTTATGAAGGGTTGTCAAGGCCCCACTTTTCAACAAATACAGGTTGGTAAAGTCGCATGTTTGTGTGTTGCTGTGTTTACAAATGATTAAAAAAAGCCTTATATGGCAAACATTGTACAGGACTGGATCATTATTTTCAATTCTGAAATGTTAACACACAACATACAAGAGAAAAGGCCAGTAGCAAAGCACAGAGGCAAAGATAACATGCTTTATTCTCTAGTAAGAAATCTAAGGACCATAATGCTTTTGGACATTGGCCCGGATGTGTCTATAAAATGACCAAGCAGCTGACCCAATTCACCATCCACTCTGTCTAATCTAGTGCTTCGTCTCTTCACAGTTAGTACCCCTGATGAGACCAGAATAGTCCACAGGTTCTTACATAATATTCAAATCTCTAAAATCAGTGTAGCAAGATCCACACCTTGATGATTAAGAGAGCAACAGGTTTCAGCATTAGTCTTAATTATGGCAGCCAAATTACACACTCAAAAAAAAAATCTACATCAATTTGGTCTCTCTCCACAGCTTTGTGTTCCTAATTACAATTTCCTCTTCCCCCCATTAAGTCGGGCTCATCTTGATCCTTAGTTAACAAGGAGCAGATTAGCATCATTTGGGTTTAGTAACAATAGTGTGTGTGACAGCGATTTGTCAACAACTTCTACTATAAAACCTAGACAGCTATACCCAGTGTGCTCGATGTGTGTCACAACACTTGGCTAAGGAGATTAACAAAGAAAATATTTCCCCTCAGGATGTAACAAACTAAAACTGGACTCAAAGACATTTAAAGGTAAGCCTCACACATAAACACAGCTGGCCACACTGAAACCACAGAGCAACCTGGCCTTAGTAGAGCTTTTTAACACTGCAATGAAAAGCTTAGGTTCAGTCACAACGATAATGTGATGCTTTATTGATCCATGCAGGATGATTCTCTTCACTGGAGGTCAGAATGATACAGAACACCGCCCCTAAAAGCTGTGTCTTATTCACAGCTTATTTAGGCATTTCAACAAGGAGGGTGTTTGGAATGAATCATGGGACATGAACCCTGGTTGCCAGGTTTTAAGGACGTATGCTAAATTACTTGGCCGCCCTGCCACCCTCTGCACCCATCCTCAATAACAAATTACTATTGCAGTGCTTCCGCTGCCGTGACAAAAGTTGGTGCAGGGCAAGCAATGAGCCAGCAGACTGCCCACAGCTGAATTGTGTCCCATCAGTCATGACTGCGGGAGAATTTGACCAGCAGCTGTGCCGGTCACTCTGTTATCTCCGTTTCACTATTACCCCGACAAGCAGCCACTCTACACCCAAGCTGTGCTAATTGGCATGCTGGCATTCAGGATGGTACAGTCTAACATTTGAAATGAGGAAGAGCTGGTGAGACTGCTGTAAAGCCACGCTCACATGATAAGAGCAAAACCGCGAAGTGGGGCGTAGAGGCAAAGCACAGCGTAGGTATACGTCATCATTGCTTCTGGCTGCTGTAAAGTTGAAATAATTTGAACTTTCAGCGCAGTGCACACCTGCGGTTCCGAACGGTGTGCGATGCCGAGGGTAGGAAAACAATGGCACAGCCGACACAGAGCGTTTTTACAGTCCATCATGTATAGGGGACTTAAAGTTAAGAGGAGAGCAAAAATGTGCATGTATCACCACCAAGCCTTGTTGTTGTAGAATAAAGTTACTCCAACTTTTATAGATAGATTCATCTTTCATACGCCTCCCAGCAGCGACAGGAAACAGTGAAAGCTCTTTTAACAGAGATGCTTTTGTTTAAACAACACAAGCATTCATAATGAAGTACTGTACACCTGGCTGTCTTATCTTTCCTCCTTCCTCCAGAGACGTTGTTTTCTAATTTATCAGTGTGAGTGGAGCGAAGAGCTTCTCACAGGAAGAGAAGAGGATGCTTTGATTTAAAGTCTCTGCACACCGAAGGCCAAACTGACATGCGAGCTGACTTGGACACTTAGATAGCGCTGCATCGATTAGTCAATCGATTAGTCAATCGATTAGTCAATTGCCAGAAAAATATTGCCAACTCGATTCATCGTTAAAGTAATTTTTCATGCAAAAATGGCAGAAAATGCCGTTTTCAGCCTCTCAATTATGAGATTTCCTGCTTTTCTCTGTTTTATATCATATTAAATGGAATATCTTTGGGGTTTGGACTGAAAAACAAGACATTTAAAGACATTACCTTGGACTTCGAGAAACCGGTATGGACATTTTTCACAATTTTCTGACATTTTATGGATGAATTAATCTAGAAAATAATCAGCAGATGAACCCATGAAGTAAAATAATCGTTAGTTGCAGCCCTATATTTAGAGGAGATGAGACACAGAATATATACAGTATAGTGAATAGAAAATATAAAAACTAAACATGAGAATAGACTAATATAAGCAGTAAATACAGAATTTCTACCAGACTTGTCTAAGAGGAGCCTGAAAGACAGGAACACCGTGAAGATGACAAGCCACTGAGATACTGTGATAACAAGACAACGTACTGTTAAAATCAGCAAGCGTCTGACCAAATGACTACTCTGCTGTTTGGTTGTGAAGGGAGTTAGAAAAATGAGTGGGAAAAGATGAGGAGAAGCTATGAGGAGGTGACATATGACAGACACCACCACACCCCCAGCACTAGTTAACAGGAAAGAAACATCATTATGGCACAGTTGTGCTTATGATTAAAACTAACTGTAAGTGGACGATAGGGAAGGTTGTAGTGTTTAAGTGTATAACAGTGTTTGGCTGATTGTGACCGTGAGTTAGCCAATGTGGATTAAGCCATACAAACCGCCTATAAACCTCTTTCCTGTCACAGACTAAATGTGTAGGCTGACAAACAAACAATTCTTTGACACAGGAATAAAGAAACAAAAAATCCTGATTGCACACTTGCGTCCTCAAAAGACTGTTGCTTCTTATGCAATGGCCATGACAACTGCTGACTGATCACATCTTTGTTTAGAGCCTGAATGACGCTGGAGTTTTAAAGGCCAATGTTGATTTCAACATGAGTTACAAATCAGATAGTCTGGCTGGGTATGTAAGCAGTGTTGGCATAAAGCCTTATACTTCTGCCGGGATGAGACCCCGACCAGAGGAAGTCCCTCCTTCCTTCCGTGTGGTTCTCAAAGTCCCTTTGGAGCAGCCGGGGCGTAGCATCGCCCAAGACAATTGTGATTGGTTTAAAGAAATATAAATAGGCCAGGGAGTTGTTTCCACTATACCAGAGTGAAAGACATTCAATCCAGACCTCCCCCCCAGCGCGGACACAGCGTTGTGGGGGACTAAGAATCAGATAAATACCTGTAAGTATCTGGCAATATTCAAATTTTTCTTACGTACACATAAACAATATTCTTGACAAGGATCCCTCAAATTTGCTGAGGTGTTATGACAAAGATATGCAATGAGGTATTTTACAGTTGAACTTAATTATCAAAGTTGACTGCAACAGAATATATAAAATAACAGCAAATTTGTGAATTGTAAACTTTACTAGAAAGTTTTTTTTTTTTCATAAATACTGAAACCAAAATGCCTTTTTATTATTTATCTAATTATAGTATTAGGAATTACTCATTAATAATGGTAAAATATACATAAAAATGCAGCATACAAATATTTGTGTACTGTAATTTCTTTTTGCATATGTGCTAATGCACATACACGTGCACATACTGGATCTGTGATATGCCAATTCTGGCTTAAAGTAATGAAAATATTTATTAATCTGTCTAATATTTCTTTGGTTAATCAATTAATTATTTAGTCTGTAAAAAGACAGAAGATAAGGAAAAATGGCAAAATCATAATTTCCCATAGCCCAAGGTGATCATTGCTTGTTTTGTCCCTCCAATAATCCAAAAGCCAAATATATTTACACACATAACATAACATAATATAACATAACATAACATAACATAACATAACATAACATAACATAACATAACACAACACAAACCAGAGAAAAGTAGAAAATCCTTGAATTTGAGATGCTGAAACCATATAATGTTTTGCATTTTTGCGATTCGATTTGAGTAATTCATTAATCGACTAATCTTTTCAGCACTAAAGCCAATATACAGCATGCAGATAATACGGGCCTGTCAGTGTATTGGCTGGGCTCCAAGCTTAGAGACACGGTGAAACAGAGAAAGAGATAAGAGTCCCATGGTATTCTAATGACTGTTGAAGAAAAACACCAGAGAAAGCCTCCTCCAGCCATTAACATATAAAGTTAATGCACTTTAATTAAATAAAACATTATCATCTGGGGGGGGGGGGAGCAGAGGGATTAATTCACACAACAAATGCCACATATTCAAAAAGTGTGATTACGGTTTAGGCTGTCATCTACTAATTTAATTTATCACAAGACAAAACGTCCCAACCCTAACCCAAAATCAGAGTGGCACACCACCTCGGCTAAGCTACAACTCTTGGTGTTTCGATCAGATGCACAGCAAACCTGTTAACCTCCATCTCCCCATTAGTCACTGAGATTGAAAGTACCGTAATTAATACTGGTGTACTTGATACTCCTCTTCAGTAGTACTGAAACTATTTAAATGTATCCCTTATTGTGATCCTACAGTTCAGCAGCGAAGACCAAAATAGGCCTTGTTTTCTTAATTTTTTTCATTTTAAATTAATAAGACTTCATAGTGCACAATAGAATCGAAGGCACGACAGCTGGTGGTGACATCTTCAACAGACACCAAACATCCATAATGGTAACACACAGATACTCTCAGACCCATTGTAAAAACCATAGAGTAGTTAATACAGCTAGCTAAGAATAGCTGTGGTGCTATGATACCCAGGGTGGCAATTTCACCCAGCTGCTTGAGACAAATATTCACAAATGTGCTCAATGCCCATGTAAATGAAGCCAGCATGGACTGGTGCAGGCCAGAAAGTGTGTGGAGGACACGCACCCCTTTCCCCACATGGCTGATGATGAGGGTTGGAGCTGAGACAAGGCAGAGAAGAGTGGTGTGCTGGGTAGAGATGTCCCGATCCGAACTTTGCAGTCTGGGACAACCCCCTCCCTCGACCATTTCATCGGCCGCTGCAGTGTGGGGGCACAGCGCCAGAGAGACAGCCTTGATTCAGCATAATACCCTGACCCAGACTAAACACCACACAGGCAAAACCCAAGCAAGGGCTTTTCTCGCATGGAGAATTTAAACGTGTCCGAGGGACCTTTAACAAAACTTCTCCTGGTCATCAATAATAAAACCAATTTCAAGAATGCTGTGTTAAATGCATCACTGCCAACTGTAACTACAACTACTACTGCCGGGTTGCCGTTGAAAAAAAGACAACATAGCAGCAGGATATGCTATCTTAACAGCACAATACAATCATAATTTACATTACTAACAAGGTTCTGTAAAATGTGTCAGGTTTGGCAATGGATAGAATAGAAGACAACTGCTGCAGGAGGAAGGAAAACAAAGTACTGGTGAAACAGTCCAACAGGTTTTCCTGTTAACTAACATGTTGAGCTGCCTTCATACAGGACCCACTGAAGTAGTGGAATTCTTAGGCCCTGTCTATCTGGATATTTTTGTAAACGGATATTTTCCTCTCCATTTTGGCCTCTCATCCACATGTAGTTTTACGTCACTAAAATGGATATTTTTTAAAACACCTTTTAAGGTGACTGTTTTCCAAAACTCTGGTTACTGTGTGTCAATGTAGACGTGTAAACCGTGAGATTTTGGGAAACAATGACATCATCTCCTCAATTCGCGCATGCCCATTGTTGCTTTGTGAAATGAGTATGCGCCAGAAACAACGCAGTTGGCTAATGGTAAGTGGTTCGCTAAGCAGCAACTTCACCTTATCGTCCATTCACGAGTCACGTGTACAAGAAAGATAAAGAAATAATTAGCTTCTATTGTTTTACTATATTTGTTATTATCTATGTGTTACTACCGCCAAAGCTAAATAAGCTCACTGTATGCTCAGTCTTCTTCTCTGGTATTTGATGTGTCTTTGATGTAACCTTTACCACCCCCTACCAGCCTGGCGAGCATTTGGAGTGTTTTTGTGTACTAATGTGGATGGAGATATTTATTGACACGGAAGTCGTGTGGACGGAATTTTAGTCGACTAACACCATAGAACTTTAATTTCTATGGCTAACAATCTTGACTTTGTCAACTAATTGATTAGTTGATTTAATTGACAGATCTGTAAATCTGAGTTTCTCCACAAAGAATCATGCAAAAGCACCACTTTAAATTTTGTGTTTACCAGAAATGTGCTCATATGTTTTTGGGAAATAAGTCATTCAACATGATAAAAGCATAAGAAATTACTGACTTAAGATATCTAAGACCAAAATGGCGATTCGTCGACTAATTGACTAGCGAACAGCTCTAAACTGATGTCTTTTTTTTTTTTAGATTTAGATTACTATTTATTTTTTAGACCAATCTGATTCTAGGCTGTGCATATAGAAGTTGTACAGCCACCTGTCATATATAAACAAAACAACCAGATCAACAGATCTATAATATTAATATTTTGCCCATGGTGAACATAATAACATAAACATAAACACCTAATGCAAGTCAACCCAGTGCAACATCACCACAAATTACAGCTCCTAAAATGACCATAGGTCTGAATCAGCAACTCCCAATGCAGGTGAATATGATAAGATTCATAAAGTTAGGATTTACTCAGTATTCCTATTTTTTAAGTGTACATTTCATGCAATGTAGCAACAGCATGCACTTCATATCTAGTGCCTTGTGCAATTATCTTATTTGTTTCACTTTGTGTATTTCTCATAAAAAATAAAATAAAATAAAAGGTTCAGTAGGTAAGCCAGGGGAAAAAACTGCAAGCACACATACACATTGAACCCCCCTGGATGGATGCAAGACATGTACAAAATATCCCAGGCACACAAACCTCACAATTGTAACAGTGATATTACTAAAGCTAAACAGAAATAACTTGGCGCAAAACTCTATTAATCTATCTTACAGTCTTTGAACATAGAAGGCTTTACATATAAAATCTGTCAAAATAGAATTTAACAGCTTAGAGTTAAACTTAAGACACAAGTGCTACTGTGTGGCCATTTGTTCTTCACTTATTATTACATAAATAGCTTAGTGATGCAGAGGTCAACTAGAGTGTGTATTAAAAGTAACCCTCGTCTTCATACCACAGAGCCTACAGTAAGCAGGAGGCTTTAACAGGATGCAGAGGTGCTCCACATTCGTTCATACAAATAACCTTCTTAAATTCCAAAAGGGATTACTCGTCCTAATGAGATGTTGTGACACTGCAAGGTTCAAGGTTAGACTGTGTATGTGTGCTAAAAGGTGCGTCTCTGGAGGTTGGTCACTGAATCCTATGATCAATGAAGACAATACTCTAACAATCAGTAAGATGTGCAGGCACAGCAAGCACAATTTCATGTTTTTGCCACTTGATAGAACTGTAAGCAGTTTTAAGTCACTGAATCCTATGATCAATGAAGACAATACTCTAACAATCAGTAAGTTGTGCAGGCACAGCAAGCACAATTTCATGTTTTTGCCACTTGATAGAACTGTAAGCAGTTTTAAGTCAAAACTAGGGAGGACGTAGGGATACGGGAGGTCAGATTACTGGTGCATTAGTGGCAATGTAGGACCGAAACGATTAGTCGATCAACAGAAATTTGATCTGCAACTATTTTGATCAGCAATTAATTAAGACAACTGAAAAGCATTTGGATTAAGACAAAACAAGACATCCGATGACATCACCAAGGACTCTGGGAACATGTGATGCCGATTGTTTTACCATTTTCTGGCATTTTTTAGACCAAACAATTAATCAACATAATAATCGGCAGATTAATCAGTCTTGAAAATAATCCTTAGTCGCAGTCCACTGTAATATAATGTGGCAAGGAGAAAAATTATGAAGACAGACACATGCCAAACGCAGTTGGATATCCACTGGCAAAGAGGAACATTAGATCCTCACCAAAACCGACCAAAATACAGAACTAGAACTTGCTTAACAATAATACAAACTGTGGCCTTAAACGTGACAAAACAACCGACGACTCTGACAAGCATTAGGCTATGAGCTACTGCAATGTACAGGAATATGTTTCTTTAATTTTGTCCACCTCTGTGTATTGATGTTCTTCCTGCCAAGCAAGGTGGGCTCTTCAACTAAACAAGGAGGAGAGTTTCCCTCATTTGACAATGCTCCAATTCTCGAACCACTTTAACTACAATTAGTGTATGTGCATAGATGTGTTCCCACTGGCCTTGCTAAACATAAAGATAAGCGAAAACTGGTTGCACAAAGCAAAAATTTGTTTAAGATGAAAAGTAAGCTGATAACAGGCCATTTATTTTCTGGCATCCTCCCCCTGTAGATAACGTGGGACATGGTGTCAGACTAAACTAGTCTCACGTAGCCAGACCTATCTCCACAGCACTGTATCTGCACTGAGGGAAAGTCTAGATTCAATGCGCTTTTACTCTTGGATAGGGGAAAAAAAACTCCCTGGCCTGTTTGTATTTGCTTAAACCAATCACAATTTTCCTCAATGGTGCATCTGCAAAATAGTGTCGGGAGGGAACCCGTTTCAGTGTAACACCTCCACGAAAATGTTGTGAACATTATTCAATCAAAAATGAAAACGAAAATGTAAAACTGGCAACATGACACTGACAAGTACGCTTTTTAAATCGTTATTATTTATTAATGTTTAACCCCAGTGTCTGCCTCCTATGTATTAGATCTAGATTCAATTAATTAGCCTCTTTCCAACACACTTGTTGGAGCTATGCCACAGGCCGCATTGCTGTGGCTCTAACAGGCTTGTCCTCCTTCCCTCTTCAGTTGGCCGAGTGACACGGGAGCTCAGGCATGCCTGAAGATGAGGCCACTGATAAGGCACTGTTAGCTACAGCCACTGGGTCTGGCTGCCCTTGCGGCCCTGGGCCTCTTAATGCCAAATGGGCTGTAACCAATGACCCACTTGAGCATCTCCAACTTTGTTTACCATTTTGGCATCGGAGCAGTAAAGAAGGGGTTGTTGTTGTTAGCGCTATACATGTTAATCCAATGAGACAGCCATATGCTCAGAAACACATTACCATCCTTATAACATGGCTCAATCTAATCTACCATTACAGCAACATCCAGTGTTTGGAACCAAGATATTGACCTAATGACTCATGGTGTCATTTGTTGGGTCTGTTTGGTTCAAGGACACCCAAATCTCCAGCAAACACTCAGAGACAGGCAGCTTCATATCACTGCCATGGTATCATTGCCAGCTCTGTATTCACAAGCTGAGATCCAGATTTAATCTACAGAACAACACGCTCACTGCCAAATACCACTGAAAGAAGTCTGCACAAAGTCAGAAGTAAACTCTGTGTCTGTGAGTGTGCGCACAGCATTCAACAGAGATAGAAATCTATACACAGAGCCACAATTGGCAGAAGCAGGAAGTTTCCAAAGTTTAAAAAATAGATTCCAGTGAGCAATGATAAACTGAGACAAGGCAAACAGAAACACAAGAAGTGTTTCTTCTCGGCAATGAAAAACTCACAACAGGCATCTTTCTCTAAGATTAACATCCATGCCTGAGCCAGGGCCATCTGTGTTATGCCAGCAGCTTGGCACAGAAACAGAGATGTGGGGGAGATGGGAATGGGAGGAAAGGGGGGCAGGGGGTTGAGAGAGAGAGAGAGAGAGAGAAAGAGAGAGAGAGAGAGAATAAACACAGAAGCAGATTAAAATTTCTAGGCAAGAAAGCCATGTGACCACTGGAAGGAGGGAAAACAGTGGAAAATCACAGAGTGATATCTCCTTCCCTACATCTTCCACAGAGAGCTCCTCTGTCTTCCCCCACAGTTCACTGAGCTAGGTAAAGCTGGCATCATCTACATACAACACTGAAGAGTAAACATGCACAACACAGACATAAAATCTGATGAATACTGATACCTGTACTATGCTGTTAAATATGACAGAATATGTGGTGTGATTGTGGGCAGCATGGGTTCATGGCTCAGACCACCAGTCTTTAAAGTGACTCCTTACATGATGCACAACAACATTAAGCATGCTGGTAAATCCCACTGGAGCTACAAATTCTAAATTTCTCATTAAGGAAGTCAATAAAACATCTCATTCGCTGCACTAAGATGAAGAGTTCACTGGCCGAGCTCAGATTTAGGTTGTGTTCAGTGCACACTATCACACAATGAAGCAGCTCTAAACCTTGTCCAAAATGCTTAACATTAAATGGCACTTTAATTGTGGCTTTGTGTACTGCAGCAGCTTAAACATACATTAGGCTAACATATCCAAAATGACTAGAGATGAAACAATTAATCAATTGTTGGTGATTATTCTTGTGTCAATTTGATAATCAATTAATTGTTCAAGTCATTATGTAAGCAAAACAAATGCAAACTGAATGGCTTTTCTGTCGGACTGTTTGTTGGACAAAACAAGACATCTGAAGTTGGGCTTAATTGTATTTTCATTATCGATTAATCCGTCAATTATTTTCTCGATTAATTAAAACACCGAATGTTAAAGCCGAATGTGACATCATTATAGGTCTCCTTTTGTCCGACCACCAGCCCAAAATCCAAAGAGAATCAATTTACTGTAATGTAAGGAAGGGAAAGCAACAAATTAATTAATCAGCAGATTACTTAATGAAAACAATTGTCAGTTGAAGCCCTTAAAATTACAATTTCATATTAAGTTTTGCATTTACAGATCTACCACACTTTATTTGTCTGGCCTAATTCAGCACCACTCTAATAATTTAATATTGACCTGCTTATCATAAACCACTGAGATGGTCAGTTTTATAAAGGCAGGATTAATCGACATGAGATAACAAACAGTTCTGATCACCACATGAGAGTCTCAGTTAATGGTTCTGATACACTCAGAGAGCTAATGAACCAGAGATCGCTCTGATGGAACACATTGATCGGGCCAGCATAGTATTTTGTAGTAGGGATGCACCGACTGTGAAATTCTGGGCCAATACCGATACAGATGTTTAAAATAACAATTTGGCCGATAGCCGACACCAATGTTTTTATGTTGTTGTTTATTTTGTTTTCATTGTTATTTATTCTCCCCTTTTCTTTTTTTTTAACCAGAGAAACAAAGAAATCTTCATTATTAAAAAACTGAACTGTTTTAAAGCCATTCAACATTTCATTACACTTCTTTGAATGAGCACAAATTAAATCATACTTTCCCATGAAAAAAATATTTTTTGGGGAAAATAACTGCCTCAAAAGTGTTTTTAACCTTTTAAACACAACATTTAGCCAGCGCAAAATTGATGCAACATAACAGATAAATATCGCCCACTGCCACCAGTGAATGTCATCTTATTTGCTGATATACCAGTTGCAGACAACAAGGTGAATATCGGCCGATACTGATGTTCAGACGATATATTGGCACATCCCTAGTATTTTGTTTAGCCAACCATTTTTATGGAAGAATGGGCTCAAAGCTACAATAAATGAAAGAGCAACTAGATGACAACATGATTGTGAAAAAGGACCATTTGTATTGTAATTAACATCAGTTATTGACTGTCCACTAGAGCAGATTTTAATGTGTCACTAGGGGAGAATATAATACAGTAAATTGCTTCCGGTTCCACATCCTATCTACTGAGTCCAATTGCAGCTCAGTATTATCAAGTTGAGGGGGACCTTGGATTGCTCACCGCTACTATCATCAGTCTGCATGACATCATCACCCAAATGAAGTCATCATGTCTCTACTGTATCTTTACTCATTCCTAGCCAATGGCATGTTATCTTCAGTCCTTTCTAGTGCTGAGGTGCGTCACTGCCCTGTGATGCTACAGCCGTAAAAAACAGGTTTAGTTCTTTCAAAGCATTCTTTAGTCACTCGGGTTACTGACACAGCATGTTTTCAGTACCTTAGGAATTAGTATTCATTGAGGCCACAGGACCGCCACACGGTTCCCAGCATGCTACAGCGCACTTTAGCTGCTTCCTGTCTGCCTGCCTCCTGTTGCACAGAGGGAGGGAGTAGCACCGCGCATAACATGCAGACACACTGCTGGGACAAAGCATCTCCTGCACTGTCCACTCCACTGTCCATTGTGCTCAGCATCATTACATTATCAGCTGGGCAAAATGACTAGAGCAAAAATGAAGGATGGTTGAAGAACGTAAACAGTTGGAAATTAATCCTAGACTATTTTAATCTGAATGGTGAAAGAATAACAAATCACAGTAGAAGTTCTCTTTCTTTGAGGGGGCCAGTCATGCTTACTGTAGTCCCCCTTAAGCCTCCTGGGAGAGAGAGAGGGAGAGAGAGGTAATCCCTGCTGCAGTCTCCAAAGGACGGAAATAATTAGTTAATACCTTTGCACAGTCTAAGCTGGTGATTTTCCTGTGTCTGTGTAATGCAAGACAAGATAGACACTCCTTGTTGTGCATTTGCAAAACTGCTGATCACTCTACTTCAGTGGTGGTATGCGTCTCCACATCAGCAGCTAAGGCTTGTCAATCACTTTTCCTGTGTAAACCATTTAAAATTTAGTGGTAACCCATTTGCAACTTAGCCGACTCCCCTGTGAGGCTGATTGACAGCTCCCTGAAGACATCACCATTATACTAACATCATGTGTGAACCATCACCGACAGAGAGGGGAGCACAGAGAGGGGGCTTCCTGTGAGAGTCAGGCATTCCTCCACTAATATAGATCACTGATTGAAAACAACATGTGTATCTTGTAGAGAACAAGAATGTGAAGATAGTTATTACTATAATTGTCTCCCACATAGGGCTGGGCGATATAAAGATATATATCAACAAAACAATCTAAAAATGTCGAGCAGATATATCTTTCAATATTGTTTCTATCAGGATGTCGAAAAACCAACAGCCGAACTGCATTACGGCAATATTTATGACATTTGGGCGATGCTTTACGTTGTCATATAGACAATTTATTGAATTACCAGAAAACATGCTATATCGTGATATATACCATTACCGAGATATGAAATGACCTATATCAGGATAGAAGATTTTGGCCATATCGCCCAGCCCTACTCCCACGCTCATCTGCAAGAATAAGAATTAGGGGGTTAAAAAGTGGTGTGGCTGCTGAATATGCGTGGGTGTCACAGAGGTAGATTCTAAATCAGATGCACAGTTCTAGTACTTTACCTGCAGCTCACACCAGGCAACTTCCACCCAGGTCTCCGTGTCCAGGCCCTTGTAGACCGTCTTGAAGGACCCTCTCCCCAGCTCTATGTCAAACTTGAGGAATCTTCCTCCTGGAGATGTGGAGACTGCTTTCATCTCCGCCTCCTCCTCAGTCTCCTCACTGGCTGCCTTGATAGCAGCTTTACCACTATCATTGCATGTTAGATTGCTCGCATCTCCACCTTTATCCTTCTCCTCATCGGCACTGGCGCTCTCTGTTGCACTGTCTTTTTGCCCACCTTGACTTTCAGTGCTGGAACCTTCCTGTATCCCACAGCTAGTCCCCCGTGTCCTGTCCACTATTGTCCGCAGGTTTATGTTTAGGATCTTATTCCTGTTATCGCATTCAGGTGCTTCAAAGGCCTGCTCATCTGCATCCGAGAACCACAGACTTCTCCTGATGAATCTCTGATGCACATTCCTCTGATAACTGCAGGAAGGGTATGCACTGGGGTCACTCCCCCCTCTCACTACTGAGTCCACAAGATTGACATTTCCATCACCCATGGCCTCGTACATATTCATGGGGTGCTCACGCTGAGAGTTGGACACAGATGGGTATTTCAGTTCTTGGTGGGGCTCGGAGTTTGAATTGGCCTCCGGCTCCATGGTGATTTAAAAGTTCAGTCACTTTGGTTTCCAGGTCATTCGTGCCATGGCGAGATTCCCCAACATGCAGATTTTAGAGATGAATACCTGCAGCGCCCACTCGGTGACGCAGTTTGCCAGCAGAGGCCCCTAACAACAGTGACAGACGAGATTTCATCCGATAATCAAGAGCTGCAAAATAAATGTTGCCAGTTAGTGAAAGAAAACCATGTATGTGTTATCCAACAATTCCTGGTGTGAGGGGCAATGATGAAGCTAACGTTATATATTAAGTGTATGGGCGTCATTACGGAGTTTAAGTTAGTTTGATTCAATAAAAGCAGGTGGATGAAAAAGACAAACCCACGAGTTAAAAACATATTTTTTTTAGCAAAAGCCATCATCGGCCAGGTGAACGAAAAGCTAGCTCTGACGACACAAGTTAAGGTTAAGTTTGGCAATTCAAAACTAACGTTTTATTGCTAATTTACCATCAACGTTCAGATAACAATGGGTTAGCTTAGTCTTCAAACATTTTATTACATTGAACAAACATATGACACGACTTACCTGTGTTCAAAAAGCGAAGAAAACCGACCAAACAACATTGGCTAAACTCACGCTAGCGATACACGACACAGACGTTAGCCGATTGTCCACGGCAAAAAGGTGGGCTTTAAAACGCCCTATCTGCATAGTGTCCCCATTCTCACGTACAAAAGCTACCCAAACGACCGCAAACAAATTCTGGTTCAACTCAGTCTTTGCTATGTGAACACAGACCTCATATTGACGAGAAAAAATGACGAATATGTTGTATTTATCTCCTTTCAAGTCCTCGCATCCCTCTCTTCTTCGGTTGCAGAACGATGCCGAGTCTCTCCACGGTGGTTTCTGCTGTATGCGGAGCGTGTAGTTAGCAGTTGGGCCGCTTTAAGACACGGGAGATTTTTAGTTTGCCTGCCTCCCATCGGCAATTAATTTACGTGGACAACTGTTTTCGCTTGTCATCGTCGCTCCCATTTAGGTTAATACAACGGCGAAGGCACACAAATGTGTTTCCCATTCAGCTGCTCGCTTGGTTCCACGCCCCTGGTAACGACTGGAGGGACCGACCAATCACAGAGCGAGCTGAGAGAGCCCACTCATACTGCTGTGCTGCTCTACAGTAATGACTGACATATCTCATATGCAACAACTAATGTTTAGAATAAATGCAAGTGAATGGCAAAGCGATTAATAAATGATTATTCCTTGCAAAAGCCTGTTAGCATCTGTGAAAATGTATTTCACGCCCATCAACCAGCTCATCCAATCACGTGTCTCTATCTATCTCTCACTCAGAGCTCAACAGCCTGCTCTACAACACACTATTCTATACTGTTGTTGTGGCACATAATAGAAAAAGTGCATGTGCATTTGCAACTCTGTCAAGTAGGCTTTATGCCTGCAGGTCCCGTCTTCTCTTCCCCTACAACAGGACACTTTGCAGCTCAATTTCTCAGAGCTGCAGCCTGCAGCTGAGGTGCAGTCCACTAGCCTATATGAAAATGATGAGCAGCAGCAGCAACAGGGGAAGTGGGAGTGAGGTAAGACATTTGAAACCTTTTTTTTTTTTTTTTTTACCAGGGACACAGGTAAATCCTGAGCTGTGCCACACTACAGATCGCTTTTTGAAGTAGGCCTACACAATTTACTGAAATGTTAACTTTGTTGTCTGTGAACATGCTTTATGTTTGTTATTTCAAAGGCCCCTCTTGGGACGGGCATTGGAATTTAGCAATATTTAAATGCTGTCATACATTGCATTGGATAATTGTTGTGCAATTATCTATGTATAGGCCTACTATTATCAACCCCTATCAAATAAACATTAAATGAAATGGAATGAAATTAAGTAGAATGGATTGGGTTACACAACCTACAACAGTAAGTGCAATATTTCTCTGCTATTTTATTGATTTATTCATACAACTATATCCAAATCCAACCATGGGGAAATCCAACCAAATAAGTGCATAAAGATGAATCTGGAAAATTGAATGGAATTCAGTGCAACAGTCATGCAATTAATACTAAAGTTGCCTAGCTGTACATTGTTACATTTTTGTTTGGGCTTTGTCAAAGAGGTGTTGAATCACCTTTGTGGGCATTTCCCGAAGCCATAATTTGTGGTGTTGTTGCATTTTTATGTAAGGTGATCATCCACCCCCTGTGCTTTCTGCATTTTCACGGCACATTTGGCCTCTTCTTCTCATATTACATGCCATCTATATGATGGGAGGGGGGGATATATACATACACATTTCAGAATAAAAATGATGCATGTCCACACAGAAACAAGTCATTAAAAGAAAACACTTGAGATCTTCCCTTCTGTTTCAGGCATGCAGAGTCAGATGACAGTCTGCTTCAGTTGAGTGAAGCATTGTTGGCACCTGAGTGACCTTATAAATAATGAATGCGCTCCTTTGTTTCCACTTCACTGGCCAAAATGCACACACAAACACACGCACACACACGGTTTTACTTTTACATGTCATCCTACGACATGCATGCCACAACAACGACTGTTTATTGTGTTTTATGTGGCGATTTAAGTTGCCATTTGACAAGTAATTACAATATAGTTCAATGCAGTTTTACAGGGCAAGGAAATGGGCATCGCTATGTCATCTCTGCAGTCAATGTCTTTATAGTGACATTTCATTTTAGATAAGTGTGGAGCATGTGTGTGTGTGTGTGCATGTGTGTGTTTGAGGAAGAAGGGAGGAGGAAGAGAGAGAGATACTCTGGCAGCCAGAGATACTTCCTTGTGACTGTCAGAGCTCAGCCAACAGATGCAGAACGTAATACCCTTACGCTCAATAAAATGAGCTGATTGGTCTCATTTACAATGTGTCTCCCACCAGTGTGAGTCAATAAGAATGGAATCAATCCATGGTCGTTTTGTGGAGTGAAGATCTTATATGCAGACTTTTCACTGGCTTTTAATATCCGTGCCTGCAGTTACACTGAAATCCGAGACCCATCAGATTCTGTGTCAGATGTACAGTGCTGGCACATTCTTGAGTGTATCCTTTGTGCTAATCGGAAGGTTTTACACTGCAACTTTCTCTAGAATGAGAATCAGTATGTAGCGGGATAGATCACGCTCTGAAACAGGCATGTTTTCTTTGCACTGCATAAGGCTGTAAAACTTAAAAGCCCAACAGAGAATCATGGAAATTAGATTTACAGTTGGGTCGATCCTCATCTGGAGGAGGGCCAGAGTTTGAGGTGAGTGAGAGAGAGAGAGAGAGAGAGAGAGGAAGGCTGCTGATAGGACATGATGGATGGAAGGCAAAGAAGTGCTGATGTATAGGGGAAAAAAAGAAACAAAAGGAAGGGAAAAGCTCCCGTGCAGTTACAGATGCGAGTCAGTTCATTTGCTTTTTCATCGTGTTGCTGAACAGCAGCAAGTTCAATTAACTAAATAATAAATGCAAGGTCTCACCATGTCTTAAGTGGTGTGTTGCTGCAAAGAGCTTTCTACATGTCAGATACAGAGTGGTACAAAGCAATAGTCATGATATACGCTCACAGTAACTGACATGCAGGTATTTAGCTTAGGAGTAATCAGTTAGTGTGACGTTGTGGGAAAAAGGGAAAAGTTTAGGATTAGGTGTGGGGGTTGAATGGGTTCATTTCTTTTGCTTGGATGTAAGCCAAAACTTTAGTTGGCTTTTAAATACTCAATGAAAAACTATTTTTATGGTTCAATTAAGGTTCAGTCTCAGGAATTCAGCCAGTGACTGCAATTTCAAAAGCAGGTGACCTATTGCACTGCAATAGCTATGAGGCAGACATAAAGATAGTTATTTATGACGGGAGACAACTATTCTCTCATGTGTGGACATGCAGTGGATAGCAGGAGATGTAAAGAAGTGGGCTTTTATTTGTTTTTAATACACTGCATAAATTGGCACCAGTTGAAATCTCCCTTTGCCCGATCTCTCCCTAAATTACTTCCCTTTACTGCCCTTTAGTTTTTCAGCCCAATTACTCCTCTCCATTCCACAGTTCAAAACATCCAACAGTGATCACGCATTTTATTTTATTTTTTATCACTTTTAAAATCCTGTTTAATCGTGATCTGTTTTATTACTCAGTCTACTACATAAATGTTAAATGACTATGGTTGTCCCCATTTTATTTGTTTTATGTGTTATTTGTACTGTGCTTTCACATTTTATGTACAGGTATATATACAAATATTATATTCAAACATAATTAAGTTGTTTTGGGTGGTATTTATTGATCTATCTATTCGTTCATTCATCCGTTCATGAAGTTATATAAATGTATCCGATCTTCTAAGTATAGCATTTTGGTCAACATTAATCATTTTAAGAGGTATTCTTTGAATAAATTATTTCTGATTAACTTTTAATCACTTTCTCTTATACCCACATACTGTAATATTAGTGACACCTGATCTGATTCTGCAGAAAGCAGAATATGTTTGATATTATTGTATGAATATAACAGTTATTCCACAGTGACACATTGAACTGAGAGTTAAAACAGATTAAAACAACTTTTCTATCTATCTCTCTCTGTCTTCTCTCCCTTCCTTATCTTCCTCCTTTCTCTCTCTCAGCGGTGTGTGTCCCCTGGGTCTTTTTCAGACAAGGAATGCAGTGTGAATAATTCAGCACAAAAAATAGGATTGAAACCAGTACAGAGCGATTGATTTAATGAGTACCTTTCCTTTTAGATTGTGCAAAATAACAATAGATAATAGTGTAATGGCTGACAAGCGCTCTGTTTCTCCAATAGGAAAACACAAGTCTATGCTAATATTGTTTTGTATGTGTGTTTTTCAATTTCAAGTGTTATACAAATGAAAGCCTTAATCAAGTGTATCCTGTCATGGGTTTTTGCACGTGCACACGATGTAGCACCCCCCCCCACAAGCACAGTGTGACATACAATGGCCTATATTCACTATCTTTTTGTTCTACATCGTCTCCTCTGCTGCGATTAGTTGTTATCCTGTTCTCAGCCATATGATATGAGTAGACAGCAGGATTAATCCTGACAAAAAGCTTGGACTGACTGAGTAGGTGGCTTTCAGTCTTGGCTTCGTATACACACAATACAAATGAGTTCTTTATATTTGCTGGTGAATTTCTGAGAAAATCCATCGGCTGTGTTTCTAGACATACTGACTGCACGTTTCCAACCTGTGATCTCACAACAAGCATTATCTCACTGTGGTCTGTTGACTCGGGGATAAAGGGCTGTCTCTGAAAAGCCTCTGTTTGAGAGCAGAATGGCTGACCCTGACACGTCATGACAGTGTGCCATTTGTGGTGTTTGGCACGAATCACAGTCACAAGGGTGCTACACTGAACCACGTTGCTTTTCCCGTGGACTGTAGAGAAACATGTTTTGAAGAGCTGTTTAATTCCTTGTTATGAGTCTTACCACGGGAGCATTACGGCTCAGAGCGAAAAATATTTGGAGAACGCCCATCCAGATGTTTTTTTTTTTTTTTTTTTTAAAGAGCCCCTCCCATGGAAATCAAGTTTTTAACCATGTT
>JAOVVB010062014.1:0-14299 GCA_028570985.1 Heterobranchus longifilis | reverse complement strand
GGCAAAACTGTCACAAGTCACCATGTCTATGTCTGTGTGTGTGTGTGTGTGTGTGTGTGTGTGTGTGTGTGTGTGTGTGGCTGCATGCATGTGTGTTCTTGTACTGGTGCACGCTGACCTTGCAGTGTCAGAAATACCAGATGGTCCAGATGTACACATGAGCAAATTTACCTGTCTACACAAATCACGCTCATTGTAAACTTGAGCATTTTCAGTTACACTCTAACCCTCAGAATTTTTAATATATATATATATATATATATATATATATATATATCCAAAATTACCACTGGCATTTAACAATCTGCAATTAGTTTCATTCCTGTGATAGTTTTGAAAGGGATGGGGCCCTTTTCTATTTCTGCCTGTGGTGGCTTTTCTCTCAGAAAAAGGCCTTCTTTGAGCTGAATCACAGACTAATTAGCATAACGAGCACTTCTTTTCAGCCTAAAATGGCAGCTCATAAATAATCTACAATGAATGACAGCTCATTTAGTGCCCTAATAAACCATCATGAAGATGTCTAATAGAGTGTATATTAGGGCTGCCCCCTGAAAGTCAAAGATTGGAATCATCAGTTGGTGACCTCTCAGTCGACTAATGATTCTTCAAGTCGAGCAGTCGTTTTTTTCAGTCAGTGTGCAGAGTACTTTGGGCCACATTTTGGTCCCCAGAATTAGCTGCAGAGTGAGCATGCTGCTTTGCTTTTCAAAGTAACTTACAGGAAGCTGCGGACATCCAGGGTGAGTGACACAGATGCATCTTCTGCCTTCTGATTAGAAGCTCACAGCAACTTACTGTGATATAGGCTCTGGCTTATCTTTGATACCATGTGTCGGCAAAAAATGTTGGTGCACATTTCCGATCCGTCATTAGCTTAGTTAGCATGCATTAGCTCGGAGGGCTAACTTAGCTACTGTTTACTATATTAAGTAATGTGAGATTCACTGTCACCACTGAACCCCATTCAAAAAATCTGGCCGTTTAATGAAGTGTTGTTTGATCATCTATAAATGAAAAAAGGAACGTGTGATTTGTTTCTATTAACATTTTAATACAGGAGGGAAGAGATGGTAGTCTGTGCATCTGGCTGTTGCCTTTATTTATATGCTGTAACAACTCAGTCTCACATCAAAATGTATAATAGCTACTGTAGTGGCATTCCCTCTCAGTGTCAAAAAGCCACAAAAGGGCTGTAGGCACAGTAACTAAGACTGACGTGAATGACAGGAGATGTAATTCATTTTAAAAGGTTTACTGAAAAATGTTGTTACATTGTTCAGCTCTCTGCTTGACTGCTGCACATTACATACTTTCATCAGCAACAAATGGCTGTGTGTCAAAGGCTCTATATCGCATGGATCATCTGATGGGCTTGTGATCGGTCGGTCGGTCGGTCATTAATTACGCTTTCAACCTCACACATGAGAGTTTGAAGACTGTCCTCTGTGAGAGTCTGTTCTTTCACTAGGGTGCTAAGGATCCTCCATACGGTTCAGATTTAACACTCCCAAACCCCTCCTTGATGGGAGGCAGCTGGGCTATTGAAGATCCACTTTATGCCCTTCATCTGCCTAGCCTTTTCAATTTGTTCCTGGTTCAGGTTTTCAATGGAGTCTCATAGCTCCTTTTCTGCACCAACAAAATTTGTGCCATTATCGGAGCGCACGATGCTGATCTGTCCTCTTCTGCTTATGAAACGGCGTAGGGCGTTGCTGCAAGAGCTGGTGTGCACTACCCTGATGGTGAGGCAGGTAAACATTACACCATACCGCTTGACAGTGTCCCGGTCCTGTTTAACATCGAAGGGTCTGAAGTAACCGAGGCCTACGTTGGTAAAAGGTGGTTTATCTAGTAAAAGGTGATCTTCTGGCAGATTTGCCATTTTTTGCTCTCCAACACGGCCTCAGAGTCTCCTGCAGACTGTGCATTCTGATATGAGCTTCCTGATGGCCGAGGTTGCTTGCGGAATCCATATTTTTTGTCTTAGCTGTGACAACATGTAGTTGCGCCGGTAGTGTCCAATTTTTTTATGAACATCACACAAGATGAGAGTGGCAACTCTGGAGTGTTTTGAGAGAATTGCAGTATGTTTTGCATCATCTGGCATGGCAGATCTGTCCAGCCGTCCTCCAACTCTCAAAATGCCATCTTGCAAAGTGGGGTCAAGCTTGTACAGCTGGCTCTTTCTCTTGACAGGCAGATCACTGTGGAGGGCCTTCACTTCTTCAGTGAACCATCGACCTTGACTGTATCAGATGATTTATTTTTCTGCTGCCATCAGCTGTAACTGATAGTGTTGCAACTCTTTCCTTTTATCTTTCAGGTGGATCAGTGTTTCCTTGGCTCTCAAAATCCATGCAACTGCTCTTTTTAGTCGGTCCCAACTTGAGTAGTCTTGAAGCAATTTGTTCACAGGGTCAGACCTTTCTTCAGCTGTGATGGTATTCACTGTGATGTTCTTGACCTCTGGATTGCTTTGCAGGTTTTGAGTCAGATTATCTGGTCTCTGTTGCCATTCACTTTATGGCTGCAGCAGAAACTGGCTTGGTCAGCAGAATTCTGTGATTTTCTGACATACCTCCACTGTGATGGTTGGTAGCCTCTCGTGTGAGTGTAATCCTGTGTGCCACAAAGGTTTTGAAGTGAGCTGTCTTACTATCGATGTACTTCAGAACAGTCGTGCTGTCAGTCCAGAAAATGGACTGCTGAAGAGGGACTTGCATTACTTCTTGCAACATTGTGTCCACTTTCACTGCGATAAGTGTTGCAGTCAGTTCAAATCTTGGAATAGTTATCTGTTTAAGTGGGGCCACATAGACATTCTCACTGGCATCAGAAAAATGATGCAACCGTGCTTTTTCTGTGTGTCCACATCCCATAGGCTTGATGCATCTGTTATGCTGAAGTCTGAGAGTTGAGTGAGCTCTTCCAGCCACTTGCACCACTGATCGGCTTGTGAGCCAGTGATCTCTTCATCCCATCCATGCTTTTCCTTGCACAGGTCCCTCAAGAGAAGCTTAGCAGGAAGTACAAGTGGTGCCAGGAAGCCAAGAGGGTCATAGATGGTGTTAATGACAGAAATAATACCTCTTTTCGTCATTGGCTTGTCCTGTAGCTGCTCCTGCAGTAATGCAAATGTATTGTCTTCTGTGCACCACTGTACACCAAGGGCTCGTTCGGTGGGTAGAACATCATGAGTGAGATCAAGGTCTTTTAGCTCGCTGGCTCTGTGCTCTGCAGGGATGGATGATATGACTTTACTGCTATTGCTCACCCATTTCGTAAGGTTAAAACTCACACTCCCTCACCATACAAGTCTCGTAAGTTCTTCGCCAAGTCAACTGCTTCTTCTTCCACAGATGCAGATTTTAAACAATGTAGAAGTTGCACAGAACTGTTTCAACAGCTTCTGGGGGTGCAGTGTCTCTTCTATCCTCTGCCATTCTCTGTAGAGCATAAGAAGCAACACTAGGAGACAAAGTCGCTCCAAAAAGGTAGACTGCCATCCGTTACTCTTTTATTGGTGCATTTAGGTTGCCGTTCGGCCACCACAAAAATCTCAAGAGGTCGGCATCAGTGTCCGGAACTCGCACCTGGTAGAACATTCATTCAATGTCTGCCATCATCGCTATTGGTTCTTCACAAAACCTAAATAAGGCACCAATGAGTGTGTTGGTGCAGTCAGGTTCCTGCATTAACTGATCATTCAGCGACACATCCTGAAATTAGGCTGTGCAGTCATAGACACAAATTTTCTTCACATCCCAGTGGGAGCCTGATGCAGTAATGCCCATCCAAAAACCTTGTTGTGTGTATACTGCACAAAGCACACAGACAAGCAAACAAGTACACACAAATATTGCACACTAACAATAACACATGCATAATCCATCACGCTCTTTGGACGAAACAAACAGCTAAAGAATAAAGTTGGACAGCATGCTGAGGAGGTGGAAATATTTTCACATGTAAGGAGGAGGAAAGGCTAGTATGACCTAGTTTACAGTGATATATGTGGTGGTGGTGGTGAGGGGGTGGCAGCAGATTTTTGTCCTCCTAAATTTATTTTTAATTCCAGCCTTCTCTGTATTGTTAGGTACTTTTCTGATCTTACTGTTTCCTCAATAGTACTGTCACGCCCAAGGACACTTGTTTTTGTTCAAACACATGAAACTATAGCCTATGTTGTGTGAAGTGGGATATATCCCAGGTGGATTTAGTGAGTAATTATTACCCTCTTGGCCAGTCACTATGCTTATCATAGTGACACATGACAAAATGGATGACCAAATGAAGATAGCAGACTGACAAGGTAAAAAAAAAAATACTGTCTGGTTTCTGCACAGTGTTCATTATTTTTGTGCCTAAATCCAACCAAACTTTAGCCATAGCCTTGTCACATTGTTAATTTATTATTTGTAACCAAGCAACAGGGGAATGTGGACAGAGTGAAATGCTGATGGGTAATGTCAAATTACATTTGGATTATCTGTTTTGTCCATTTAATTTACTGGCAGGTAACATAACAGAATTATGCATTACACTGTTACATAAAGCACAATAGCTTACTTTATTTAGTGAGACAAATTAAATGCACACCTCTAAAGATCGCTTAAGGAAAGGATACAGGGCCAGTATAAACAGGAGGAATAATTATAGCAATAATTCTTGAATGTACATTTTAAGGCAGACTGGAAACATTAAAAAGAACTTTCCTTGGCTCAGACACCTAAACCCTGTGGTCCACATTTTTTTAAATTCTACTCCCAGGATACCCCAAGTGTTCTCAAAGTTACATTTTTAAGACCCTTGTAGGGACCATACCTGAAATGTTAATTTGTGTGACTTTAAACTGGACTTTTATTGAATTGCATGCAGCCATTTCTTGTAAACTCAGCCCCCAAAATGGAAGCAGAAGTCTTTCTGTGTTGAAACAAAAGACAGCCATTCTGAACTCAATTACCCAGAATCCTCAGTCAAGCCATGCCATTGCTGATGTGTGAATGCCTCATATCTGTCCTACCTCATGTATTTAAAGCAACATTATATTTATTCCAGAATATTTGCAGTCTGTGACATTTCACTACTTTATTATTGTTTACAATTGACAGAAACAGTAATTTATAGACATTGTATGCTGCTGTTAGAAGTAGAAGTACTCAGTTACTTTACTTATTTTACTTAAGTAAAAGCCCTGCATTCAAATTCCTACTTAAGTAAAACTACAGAAGTATTAGCATCAAAATACACTTAAAGTATAATCAGTAAAAATACTCATTATGCAGAATGGCCCATTTCAGAATAATGTATAACTGGATTATAATTATTGATGCATTAATGTGTTCAACACTTTAATGTTGCAGCTTATAAAGGTGGAGTTCATTAGTGAACAGCTAATGGGGATCCAATTAATAAACAATTAATGATATGATATGATTCTATAATAATATATCATAATTTATTAGTTCATTCATTCATTTAACTTTTATTTAATCTTGGGAGAACATTGAGGTTGCCCTCATTTATAATGCTGTCAAGACATGGGAGTAAATGCAGATAAATGAACAGTTAATTTATATTTTGTAATAATAATCTAAATCTGCAAAGTTACTAGTAACTAACATTGTCAAATAAATATAGTGAAGTAAAAGTACAATATTTGCCTTAAAAATGTATTGCAGAAATGAGGAAGACAGGTAAACCTGACTCATACTGGGAAGATATATTGTACCAGTAAGGTAAGTGGTAATTATATTAAATTTATTACACAGCCTTGTTGAATACTGCATTCTGATCACTAGGTCATCAGATGACCATCGTCAAGTATAGCAGACCTTTGCTATGCGTTGTCATGTAGAGTGTTGCTAAGGACGCTGTGCTGGAGGACCATGCACATCAAATCACTCCGCAGAAAGCAGTCTGGTAAATTTAACTTGAGCTGTGGCAGGACAAAAAAAAACTTTAGCTTCCCGTCACTCTTAGTAAGATTCATTTCATATATATCTGGAGAGCACAAAACATTAGATTCATGGATAATGGCTGAACTGCCCCCAGTAAAGAAAAGAAAATGGGCACCGCAGGAAGAGAGTATAAAAGACACACGGCAGAGAAATGGACAGACATGAAGTGACAGTAAATGGAGCACGGTATGGACTCTGGCAGTGTTTAAAGACTGATTCATGCAAACGGCAATGTCAACAGCGGGGCACAATCAAATGATTGATTTCTTGAATAAGTAGCCGTGTAATAAGCCTCTTCTGGGTGTCGGGGTTCTATTTTCAATAATGACCAGTTCATCCTACATTATCCCTTACTTCGATCATTTAGTCATATTAGACCTGTGCTTGTGGTCTTTTCCATTAGCCATTGTGTATTAGCTTCTCTAAAAAGCAACTTTAAATGTCTGAACAGGAAAATACATTATTTCCCAATTTTTCCCACACTTGTTAACAATGAAGTTAAAAACATATTTTCCAGCTCTGGTGTGGGTTGGCAACTGATGCAGGCAGAGACCAGCTCTGGTGTGGGTCGGCAGCTGATTGTTCTCACCACACAAGTGCTCTCTTTGTAGTGAGGACATTGATATTGACCACTTTTCTGAACATTTGGCTGACCTGCATGCAAAAGAATATTGTGAGCAGTGTGGTAAGAAGGTCACAGGTGCAGTTGGGCTGCTCACATTGAAGAAGCCCATCTTTTAGACACCATTAGAGAAACACCTCCACCACCACGACAAACGCCTCCACCACCGCAACAAACACCTCCATCACCACCATAACCTCCACCACCACAACAAACATCTCCACCAACACAACAAACACCTCCATCACCACGATAACGCTTCCTCCTCCTCCTTCTCCTCCTCTGACATCTCCATATGCTGTCTAGCTGAGGTCGCCAGAGGTGAATTGGTTGGGTTTTCTGCCAAAACAGTTCATGCGGGTAATCAAGTCAGCCAACCAGAAGTGGATTGCCAAGTGTCTGTATGAGCCAGCAGCTGAAGCAACAGCTTCCCCAAAGCTGGTTTCATCAAACACCTCCATCAAACTCCTCCAGAAATTACTTTAGGCAGCGGATGATTCTGTGGGCACCAATGCGGATGTTCGGTATTCTGCTGAAGTGCCATCAGCGCACAACTCCGGGATTTATACCAAGGTCTGAGAGGTCATTGAACTTGACTCCCGGTACTACTTGGTCAGCGGGGAATATCCTCAGTGCAGTAAGTGCATGATCCCCGTCTGTCCTAGGTGTTGGGGCAGTTGGATCCTGCCCACAGAAACAGATTCCCTGCTGTCCTCACTACACAGGTGGCTCTGGACACAAGTGTGTGACCCTGCTAAAATCAAGAACTACAGGGAACAGCTTGAGTTACCTGCAGCAGGCACTGCAAGAAGTTCACAGCGAGGAGTGGGCAACCCGCACTATTGAGTATTTGTCAGATTGTGACCTTCACAAAAAGAGGAGGGCGATCTCACAATTTGAGGAAGAAATGTATCTGCGGCCACCACCCTTTTGTCCCCTGCCTCTCACACAGTGGTTCGAGACGGGTCATGTGAATGAGATCCTGGGTCATTTGGATGAGATGAAGAGGGTCATCACATCCACCTACAGCAGGATCTTAAAGCTTGACTCCACAAAAAAGGTGCAGGAAAATCTTTATAAACCTTTGACAAATCTTTCATTGATGGTCATAAATTATACTTGATTATGTTGTTATACTATTTTTTTTATAGCTCACAAAGAAACTTGCTGGTGGCATTGCAGACACAGCTACCTGGATGACAAATGTCAGTAATGAATGTGGCCAGGTACTGAACTGTGTCCTGACCACTGGTGGGGGAGCTGGCCTACATGACATGTGTCAGGGCATAGTCAAGCGGTACCAGGATGCTGGGGAGCCAGAGCCACATGTCAGCTATGTTGACAGAGATTGCTGCAGCAAGACAGGTGTATGACCTTCAGAATGTTTGTGTAGTAATGTATTACTTGTTACAGGCACAAAAAAAAAATTAAACTTTTACAAGCATGCTTAATTAAATGTAGTTTTAATGCACTCTTTATATTTGCACTCTTCCCACTTTCTTTCTGCAAATTAAGTTTTATCTTATCTGATACCCAAATTAAACAAAAAATGAAGTTGTTGGAATTGGGTGTTTTATTTTACATGATAGGTAACAACTGGTGTCAACCAGTGGTGTCTACCTGTTTTCTTCTATACCTTGGAGATGCCACTCCTATTTCCTCAAAACCATTAATTGATGTTGGAACACACCCTGCAATTCCTGCCTGTCCCCCAGATGCCCTCATTCATCTGCTTTCTCACTTCCATCAGTGCCCTGTAGTCACCTGACCTTCTGCTCATTCACCTGCTCACCTGTTCACTTCCCTCATCAGTCACTCACTACAAATACCAGCCCAGATCCTTTGTTCTGCCTGTCTGTCAGCCAGTACCAACACCTGCCTTTAAACTCACAATCATAGTAAAATTTAATTGTAACAATATAATGTATTTGTACAGGTGAACCCCCAGTTCTTGTCTGGTTTTGTCCGTGTAAGTCCCAAGTGATGCTGAATGTTTTCCACTTTATGCTGTGATTTATCACAGGACTGATGAGAGAACACCATCCTCTTTATGGGACTTTCTGCTCAAAGTGGTCAAGTTGCATTTTTGAATGGGACCAGGATGACATCTGTCATCTCAAGGAAGCTAAGAGGTCAGAGCTGAAGAAGAGTCATGCTCCTTTGGAAGCACAAATTCTGGCCAGCATCAGCATCCGTAGCTTGATCCAGGGACTGCTGGAGTCCATGTGGGAGCTCACTGACACCTCAGGTTTACTCCACATCAACCCTGAGAGCATGGTACGTGTGTGGTCAAGTGCAACAAAAGCATTTGACATGCATCCAAGATCCTCCTGCTGTTGAACTTTACACCAAACTACGGTCAGGGTCATAAAAGGGAGACAAGGTCCTGGATGTCCAGAGATGTGGCAGAGGGTCATATTCTCTGGAGAGCTTTCAATCGCCACCAGTGCACCTTTATCCCAGGTAAGTAGAAATTATATAGATTATAGTCATAAGAACATTTTCTCCTCATTCTCAAGTTTCGAAGAGAAAATTGCACACATAGCAAATTGAGCATTAGCGGGCAGGTGGGTGGGTTTTAGCAGTTTAATAAATGTAACTAATATTCCAATCATCTCAAGACATCATGTTATTTTTTTCAAGGATGGAGAAACACTCAGATGGACATGCTCAAGGGTGGTTCCATGTGGAACATGAACCGAGCCCATGCAGCTGTAAATGTGAGTGGTGCATCGCATACTAAAATCTATGTCAGCCTGAAGTCCAACCTAAATGACCTCAGCAACAGAGTGCCGGTTGTGCCTACCCCTGGTAGACCCACTGGTAAAATACTCCAGGAGACGCCATTCTCACATTTAACAAACAAAACGTTTCTCATCCATTCCAGTGCAAACCCATCTATTCTTCTTTATTCAAAATGATCTGCTGGGTCCACACAACAGCATGGTGAACTTGGCATCGTTCCGCCAGACCTACAGGTCGAAGTTCAGGAGGAGGAGTGTCTTGATATCACCATAAGTGATGCAGCAGAGATTCTCAATGTGAGCCCACCTGAAGCCCCACAGTGTCAAGATGACATTTCACCCCCTCACAGTCCTTTTCTTCATGCTGACTCAGCCAACATGTCGGCTCACACATCACCTCAGGTAATCTGACCCTTGTACAATTATCTGTCATTGAAATTCTACAGGGGAAGTTATTAATTTGCACATGCTTTGATTGAGTTGTTTCATTGTTAATAGTGAATTAATTTTGTACAAAGGCAAATTCATAATCCAAGGATATTTGTTTCTTGCTTCACAGCAAGAGGGTCACGATAAGTGATGCAGCTGGGGGATTTGGTAATGCTGCTTTTATCACATTCATCACTCTCTGCCCCCCTCTTCACAAACTGCACAAGACTGCCGGTTTTGTCTGTGTTGTTTACATCTATTGTTTTATTTTTATTTTTTCTTTGAGGAACAATCTTCTTTATTTGCTGTGTTAAATGTGAAATGACCTCTTACGCTGTATAAATTAAGGGATAACTTCCTCTGACTTCTGCCAGTATAAGCTATTATTTATTTGCACTATATATAACAAAGCAGATGTAACTCCACATGTTTTGCCTTAATATGGATTGTTGCCAATCATTTCTTCTAATTTCAAGCAATAATATCTATTAACATCCTCAGAGCAGTTTCTCCAAAATGACTAATAAACATATAACTGAGGTGGATGTAATTTCCAACAGATTATGGATATTAATGTTGTACTCTTGTAAGAATACTATGCCCTGTCTTTTTGTTTGCAGGAAGGGCTGCACATGTGCCTGAATGCTGCTGCCTCTATTCTGCAGTTATATGCAGATGCAGAAGCTTGCCTGAAGAGGGACTTTTGTCTCACAAGACCCACTGTGATGTATTTGGTTAGGAAGCTGTCCTCTCCAAAGGACCACGGCTGGGGCCAGGAGATGCTTGTCCTGCTTTAAGCTTGGCCCATGGGCTTTCCCTCTGTGTGATCAGTTCTGCATTTGGGATTCCCAAAACTACAGTGCACTGCATGATTCACAAGGTAACCCAGGAGATAAAGGCCAAGTTGCACACCATGATTTCACTGCCAACTCCAGGTGAGCTGCCACATATTGCAGGGGGTTTCTGTCAGCTTGCAACCAGTACAGCCTTTGTCCATGCTGCTGGTGCCATTGATGGATGTCACATTAGAAATAAACCCCCAGGGAACCAGCACCACGGGGATTACATAAATTACAAGCTGTTTCCATCCATCCAAATACATCTGTGATGCATGTGGTAGATTCCTGGATGTTTTTATTGGATATCAAGGATCCGTACATGATGCCAGGTTTTTGCGTAACAGCCCCATCTTCTCCCAGGCACTGTATCCACCTCCGTGAGGATGGTGGTTATCCCTGCCGAGAGAAACCAGTACAAAGTCGGCAGAAAATATTGTTTTCAGCCTCTGAAATATGGAGATTTCCTGCTTTTCTCTGTTTTGTATCATATTAAACTGAATATCTTTGGATTTTGGATAAAACAAGACATGGAGAGGTTCAACCTACATCATTCCAGGCCTCAATCTGTTGTGGAATTTTTGGGATGATGAAAGCACACTGGAGGGCCTAACTATTCAAGGCCCTGGAGGTTAGTCCAAGCTTTGCCCCAGACATCATCGCTTGTTGTGCATATTTGCACAATCTTTGCCTCAAGATGAATGATGTCCTTAATGAGGATGAAGACCTCCCCAACAAAGATGGTCTCCAGAATGCCCACCATGTAGCAGCAGGGGGACAAGAACATCCCATTAGGGACAGGATTGTCTGACTACCACCACACATGAATGAGCATGACTACCTGTAATGATCTAGGTCCTTTTGTTTTTCGTACCTCATACAATGGTTGTTGGTTATCTTGTTTACTGGAGTTTGTGCTTGTGTATTTTGCATTCATTTGTGTTGAGCACATTCTCCATTTATGTTAATGGAGCTGTCCCAATTTTGAACAAGCAAAAATATCATTAAAAACTTCAACGTGGCCTTATACATTTGTTTGCTCAACATTTTCTTATGCACAGCAATTTAGAGACACATTTTCTCTACCTCTTATCATTTGATACAGTCTTGCAACAGCTGCACATCAGTATACTGGCGCACACAGCATAATTTAAGAACTTGAACACAGGCCTCCTTATACCATTTCCTCTACATTTTACATGGCAGAACAATGCCACTGTAGCTCTACAGTTGGAAAACTAAACTCTGAAATTATTATGTTGATATGGTATAATTTAGCAGTGGGCATTACATTTGTGTGCAAATATATATTGCTGTCATCACCCATTTACCTATATTTACTGGGTTATTGCTACAATTGGTAACAAAACACTTAGGATATTTAGGTTTATTGCTCTTGTATCTTTTACAAAAAAAATAACTAAGGTATGTCTTTTAAACAAATACTGTAAACTCTATAGTTCCACATAAATGCAACATAAATCTCATCCCATAACACAAAAAGAAAGCTCACATTTTATTATTACCATTTTCTCAAACAAACTAAGGAACTTTGAGTGCTGCATTATTTGCTGGTGGTGTTCGTCCTCCCTTTCAAGGCATTCCAGCACCCTCTCAACATTTCTTCTGCGCCTTTTGGCTTGTGGCGGCTGGGTGGCTGGGGGGACACTCTGGGTGATTTGATGATTAGCCTGTGGCAGTATTGGATGTTTTAGGCAGTGGACGGTGAGGCAGTGGACTTTGAGGCAGTGGACATTGGGAGAATGGTGGGGTTTGACATGCATGAGACAGGGGTTTGACATGCATGAGACAATGAGGACAAGTGGTCTGATTGATGACCTGGACCCCAATACCTCATGCATGTCAAGGAAAAAGGGCCATGTTGCAGGTGTTTCCTTCCCGATTCGTTCCAGACCCCACTTTTCTTAGTTCCTATCACATACAATGACATGTTATACTTCTTTTTCCAGCATTGTAAAAAGCAATATTAACATTGGCTAACACTAAACCATTAGAGGACATGGCGCCGGTGAGTTCGGCAGGGATATTAGGGACTGTAACATCATCTGCCTCACCGAGACTTGGCTGACCCCCTCAATACCGGACCATGCTGTTCAACCAGCGGTGCACCTTGCCGCATGGATAGAACGGGAGAGTCTGGCAAGTCGAGGGGAGGTGGAGTATGTCTAATAGTTAACAACAACTGGTGCGACAGTAGGAACGTCATTCCTGTCACACACTTCTGCTCGCCCAACATGGAGCTCCTGACAATCAAATGTTGCCCGTTTTACCTCCCTTGGGAGTTCACATCAGTTATCATCAGTGCCGTTTATATTCCACCTCACACTGACACTGCTCTGACTGAACTTCATGAGGCCCTCATCAGCCACCAGGCTAACCATCGGGATGCAGCCCTCATTGTGGCCGGGGATTTTAACAGCGCTAACCTCAAGAAAGTAAGACCGGACCTTCGGCAGCATATCACGTGCCCCACTAGAGGATAGAGGACCTCGGATCACTGCTACTCACCTTTTAAGGACGGCTACAAAGCTAAGTCTCTCCCTCCATTCGGCAAATCTGACCACGCTGCCATCCTCCTCATGCCAAAATATAAACAACGGCTGAAGCAGGAATCCCCGGTACAGAGGGAGGTGACGTGTTGGACTGACCAATCAGAGGCCGCCCTACAGGACACTCTGGAAAACACAGACTGGGACATGTTCCAGTGCAGCTCTGACAACATCAACTAGTTTACGGAAGCAGTTGTGGGATTTATTGGGAAACTAGTGGACGACACCATCCTGAAAATTACGATCAGGACATTTCCCAATCAGAAGCCATGGGTGGATAAAACTATCCGCGACGCTCTGACATCCCGCACTGCCGCCTACAACACAGGGCTCGAAACTGGAAATATGGACACCTCATATAATGTCCGTAGAGCAGTAAAGGAGGCAAAACAGCGCTATGGTAAGAAGTTAGAATTACAACTTCAGCAGTCTAACTCCAGAGGTTTATGGCAGGGACTACGGGACATTACAGACTATAAAGCAACATCCACACCCATGGTGAGTACTGACATCTCTCTTGCCGATAAACTGAACAACTTTTATGTGCGCTTCGAGGCTGATAGCCAATAAGTCAGCATCCCCCCAGCAGAGAGAGCGTTTACTGTGAGGGAGCATGACGTGAGGAGGACGTTCAAGAGTGTAAACACAAGGAAGGCACCTGGACCAGACAGCATTACCGGACATGTCCTTAAAGCCTGCGCTGACATACTAGCACCTGTGTTTACAGTAATATTAAACCTTTCCCTCTCACAGTCTATTATTCCCATCTGCTTTAAATAGTCAACCATAGTCCCTGTCCCAAAGAAAGCCCAGCCCAGCTGCTTAAATGACTATCGCCCCATAGCCCTTACCTCTGTGGTGATGAAGTGTTTTGAGAGGATGATCAAAAGCTTTTAATAAAGGTAACCTCACCCCTGAACTCCCAAAATACAGACAATTAATTAAATGCCCGACCAGAGAGCAAAACACCCTGGATCACTGCTACACAACATTGAAGTCCGCATACCACGCGGTTCCCCGGGCTGCACTGGGTCATTCAGACCACAACTTAGTTCACTTGATTCCTGCATACAGGCAGAAATTAAAACTTTCTAAACCTGCTGTGAGGACGTCTAAGAGGTGGACCAGTGAGGCT
>JAOVVB010061973.1:0-14301 GCA_028570985.1 Heterobranchus longifilis | reverse complement strand
TGCCTGTCTGTCTGCGGGCAGCTCTGCCTGTCTGTCTGCGGGCAGCTCTGCCTGTCTGTCTGCGGGCAGCGCTGCCTTTCTGTCTGCGGGCAGCGCTGCCTTTCTGTCTGCGGGCAGCGCTGCCTGTCTGTCTGCGGGCAGCGCTGCCTGTCTGTCTGTACTACAGTGTCCTATCTGTGACGATATACTAATACTTTATGTTTCAAGAAGAAAAAGCTGTAATGTTTCGAGAATGTTTTTTTTTTTTTAAGTTGTAATTTATTGAGGAAAAAGTCACAATTTTATGAAAAAAGAAAAATCACAATTTTTACGAGAAAAAAGTCGCAATGTTTCAAGAAAAGTAAAATTAAAAAACGAAACGTAATGATTCTAGAAAAGTTACAATGTTTAAAAACAACTTTATGAGAAACGGTGTTCATGTTTTGACGGCGTGCGGCGGACGGAGCAGACGTGTGACATCACTGCCTCGTACAGACGCGCGGAGAGACGGCGCCATCTGCTGGACTCGAAAATACAGAAAGAGCTTCATGAAGCTTCAGCTGGACTCTTTTTATTTTCTAGATCTGGGAACAAAAACTATGGACTGCAGACGTTTCCCACACACACACGGAACTGTAGACACACGTGTTGTTGTCATGGAAACACCTGGGAACTATTGAAAATCACCAAAATATCCTGCAGACGTTGGTCGTATTTTCTGGCCTCAGACGGTTTCAGACGAGACGCCCGAGCTCCAGACCAGATCCTGGACGACGGTTTCTGAAACAGAACGGACAATAATGGATTTCATGGTGGATCGTGGTGAATTTTCATTTTCAGGATAATCGTGAATATCTGTGATCATATACTCATATCTGGTTCTTAAAAAAAAGTTGTGATGTTTTGAGAAAAAAAGTCACAATTTTCTGAGAAAAAAAACGTAATCAACAAAATATGTTTAAAACGGCACAAAAACACCGGATCACTTTACATCTGGATCTGTTGACTTTTTTTATTTATTTATTTTTTTCACTTTGTTCTCGCAAGATTGTGACTTTTTCTCTAAACATTACGACTTTTTAAAAAACTTCTCTAAACATTACGACTTTTTGTTCTTGAGACATTCTGAAACATAAAATTGTGACGTTTTGTTTTTGAAACATTGCGATGTTTTAGAAGAAACGGACATTCGTACGGCGGACAGGACGCTGTAGTCAAAGATGTTCAGGATTATCCCGATGATCTGCAGATGACCGCGCGTGTTCATCGTTAAATTCTCGACCTTCTCGTTTCGCGGCCGGCTCCGGACCGACCAATCAGCAGCCGTCTGCACGCAGAGTCGATGACGGCGTCTGTCGCCGTGCAGAGCGACGCATGTGAGCGCAGATTTAACAACAGATAAAGGTCGTGATCGTTTCACGTGCAGGTGAATCTGTGAAACACGCAACATGTCTGCTGGTTAAACTGGAAAACACTCGTAGTGTTTCCTTCCATTCTGTCAGGATTTCAAAGTAAAACAGGTTGTTTTATTTTGAAAATCATCAGCAGTGAAAGAATTGGACTGTTTTCATTATTTTATTGATGAATTGTTTGTACTGAGAAAAGGAAAATTAAAAAAAAGATTCACTCAAGTCAAATAAATGTGATTTAAAAATGTCTGAACATGAATCTAAAAGTTGTTGGCTGTCGACTCTGGTGGGCGGGGCCTACGCTGAAAAGTGGAAGATGCGACGCTATTAGCCGGGCTCCATCGGAGGGACAGCTTGGCCACGCCCACTGTTAGTAAAGGAGGCGGAGTTTAGAAGTCCACGGAGGAGACAGGAAACAACGTGCAGGTACGTTGACACTCTACACCTTTACTTCAAAACTCCGCCTCTCGTTTACTAAAAGTGGGCGTGGCCAAGCTGTCCCTCCGATGGAGACCGGCCAGTAGCGTGTTTGCATGTGACGTGACGCGGTGCAGACACGTCTTTATTTCTTCTGTTTACGGCAGAAACAGAAGTTTCCAGAGTTTCTCTGGATGCTGATTGGCTGGTCGGGAGCCGGCGCAGATATTTCTTATTAATATTTGATGTGATCATAACTCGTCTCGGTGCTTTAAGACTTTATATTAATTTCCTCATTAATAAAATATCAAACCTCTTTCTCACTTTTGGATTCTTTTCTTTACTTTTTAGTTTGATGATTTTTATTCTACAGAAGTTTGAATCTTTGTAGGTTTGTTTCAACATTCACCGTTTGAAACGCAGTGAAATACAAACACATCAACATCAACAAACAATAACAATTCATAGAAAATCACAGAACCTCCAGGAACAATGACCCTGACCAAAAACAAACAAACAAATACATCTGTTTTCACTTGTGGAAAAAAGAAAACGCTGAAAAATAATCCCAGCAAAAAAATAAAAATTAATAAAATAAAAATCACCTGTTTTGATGAAAAACTGGAAAATGTGGAAAAAAGATCTGAATAAAAACTAAATAAATCTGTTTTCACAGATTTAAAATGTAACACACCTCAGGGTCAACAATCATTAACACACACACACATATACACACACACACATACACACACACACATACACACACACATGAACACACACACACACACACACACAAAGTCGGGCATGCGGACCACGTGGCCAGTCCAACGAAGTTGGTGTTGGGCAATGTTGGCAGTGATGGCGGGGATGTTGGCTTCCTCTAGGACGCTGGTGTTAGTGCGTCTATCTTCCCAGGTGATCTTGAGGATTTTCCTGAGGCATCTTTGATGGTATGCCTCTAGGACCTTCAGGTGCCGGCTGTATGTGGTCCAGCATTCTGATCCATACAGTAGAGTGGGCAGCACTACTGCTTTGTAGACCAGAATCTTTGTCCTGGCTACGAGGTCATGATTTTCAAAGACCCTTTTTTTCAGTCTTGAGAAAGACCCACTGGCAGAGCTGAGGCGGTGGTGTACTTCCTCGTCAATGTTTGCCTTGGAGGACAGCAGGCTCCCGAGGTAAGTGAAGTGGTCCACATTTTCGAGTCTGATATTGTCAACTGATATATATGAAGGCGAAACAGGGGTAGTTGTGTTGACAGGTGGCTGGTGGAGGATCTGAGTCTTTTTAATGTTGAGGGCCAGACCAAGCTGCACACACACACACACACACACACACACACACACACACACACACATTTTAAATACACACATGTGGTATTGAAATACAGGGGGCAGGAGATAGAAATAACTCATTAAGCTACATACTGTCGGAAGAAAAGTGAGGAGAATAGTAAAACCAATACTCCTCATTTTGTGAGTGAGATTTTGAAGGATGGTGTCTTTTTTTTGCCTTTCCAAAACCTGGATTATGGATTAAACAGTGATTTTGGTGACGTTTGCACTCCATCAACCCTAGCCAAATGTGTTATCTGAGACAGCGGCATGTTTGCCAAACACATTGGTTAAGTTATAGTCGTCATCCTGAAAGCCTTTGCTCTCGCAACATTAAAAGTGAAAACGTAGGCCTACTAAAAACATACTGTAAACTAGAAAAGTGTCCACCAGGTGCGTCTTCCTCTACCGTTCCAAACAAAGAAGGGTTGAATCTCACTCAGTTGTCCCTGCCAGCTACATTACACCTTTTTCCCAAGAGTATCCCGCTGTAGTCCTCCCCTCGTGTGCTGTGATTGGCTCGTACTGTGTTACAGTCAAGATGGCGGTGAAGATAACAAAACTGGGGGATGTATTCATCTCGTATCGTGCCTAACTTTAGTGGATCATAACGTATCGGGGATGGAATTAATCTGCATTTGCTCCGGTTCAAAAAGAAACCAAACCTTTCTGCGGATGTCTGTGTTTGAGCCATGACAAAGTCCAAAATGTGGCTTGCAACAGACCAGGTAAGGCTTGTTTTTAGCCGAGCCGATTGCCGGAAAACTTGGCCCTACAGGCTGATTAAGAGGGGTGAGGAGTCAGCAGTCAGTGACGATATAAAAAAAATATTAGGCTGTTGGGTCCAGTAGTATGCGAGATCAGCTTCGGACGATACACGCTCACTCACACACACACACACAACCAAAAACATGATCCCCTCAAGACTTACGCCTGGCTGAGATAACAAATATGTAAGAAAAACATCCACAGTTATGTTAGAAAGAAATAACAGTCCAATTGCTGTAACAAATTGTGTAACAATATTTTTAATACTTTTAATGGTAATACTACCATACATTTGTTTTATTTTATTTTTTTCTATCAACTAGTTTTCACAAGCAGCTGTCACTTCTGCAAATTGCTGCATATCTCACTGTACATTTAGCCTAGATTTTCATCTTCTGTAGCCAGTAATTTGATTTTGCAATGACTGGGTATAAATTGCTATGATCTATCAACATGAGCCATAACCATTTTTAGCTGTTAGCAACAGTGTATGGGCCAAGCAGGCAAGGACTAGCTGAGGCCATATCTGCAGGTTGCTCACATGGAGATGAATTATCCTTTGAAAGCAAATTGGGTTTGAGCTCAGCTCTGCCGGAGCGAGACAGGGCCTTGTTCCCTTCCTCTGATGTATGTACAAAATGGACGCGCTGAGAGGGAAAGTGTGTGTGTTTGTCTTTATTTATGTATGAATATAAAACACAGAGCTGAACATGAGGCAGATGTAGCTTTAATATAGATTTATGTCCTCTTGTGACTGAGAATAACAACAAGGTGAGCCAATAGGGAGTCAAAGGGATGACGTCTTTTTGTAGGTCAACCCAGAAGTTAGGGTTGCCATGGGTTCCCTCATCAAAAAGCCTATGGGATTTTTGCATTGGATTTTGGATCATTGCAGAAAATAAGCTCTGTCTAGCAGACAGCACGTTGTCTAGCAAGATAATCTCTCCATATGAACACCACTATTATGATTTTAGAAGCATAAAAGCACTCGCCAGAAGTAAAATGCTAATGTTAGGATACAAAGGAACTACACCAACGGTCGTATTTCACGGTCCACGTCACGTTTAATGTCCTCGACAACCTCTGTAAGTCTCATTTAGCCACTTGTTAGCAACTGCCTTTTTAAACACACGTAAAAGCTTTGCAAAAAAAAAAAGCAATCTCTGGGATTTTAAACTACAAAATTCAGCTCTCTATAAGAACAGTGATTTCAGCCCTGTAACTGAGACAGATAAAGACAGAGGTGAGAGATTTTTTTTTTTTTAAATTGTTGCTCTGAAATGGCTTCTGAATGAAAGGAAGGACAAGAACGTCAGCGCTCCACCGTCTGTCAACAGCTTTCCTGTGGATGTTTGATGACCTCACAGGGTCACACAATCATTCACACTTTTATCCAGGAGGTCAAACTTTACAAAAGAGAGAGAGAGAAAAACGTTTTTTCTTTCATATCCACAGTCCTTCCTCTCGCCCTCTGTGTCCTTCGTCCTCTGCCCTCTTTCTAACCCCATTGGCTTATTTTTCTTGAGAGAATCTCTTTTTCTATTCCTCCAGCCTTCACCCCCCTGCTCCCTTCTTATTCTCTCCCCATCTCAAACCTCTTCTCTCCTTTTAGATGTGTAGAGCATCTCTGCTGTGTGGGGTAGACACCAGTGCCAGGTCTGACTTTCCCCTCTTCTTTCTGTTTATCCGATCTCACCTGGTCTATTATTGTCTCCTTGTATCACCCTCGATCCTTCCATCTCTAAATCTCCCTCCCTCCATCCCCTCACTCATTCTCTTTCTCATTTTCTGCACTCCCTCTCTCTCCAGCATCACCCTCCTTTCATTCGGATGCTAAGGAGACAGGCTGTAATTTGCCGCCAGCTTATGTCAAGTGTTTGTGTACAAAACAGTAACAGCAGCAATTGCAGAGCATAACTTACAACATCCTCCTAAGTTGGTTTCCAACGGCAACACTGCCAGGCATGGTTAGTTTTGCCAAAGACTCCCAGAGACACAACAGAGATTGACGAGACGGAAAAGAGATACACAAAACACACCGCGTTGTTCTGTATCAGGTAGTAAAATTATGAAAACACACATATCATTGTGTTACTGTAATGAGGTTAATATCCTGCATTTTTTAATCAGCAACTGTGATGATATTACAGCTGCCAATAAAAAAATAATGTAACTTATGTTATGAAACGCCCTCTAAATGTCAGATTGCTAAAATAAATAATTTCCCAAATGACTTCCTCATAATTAGTCATCACCCTCTCAGCTAGTTACGATGCTCAAAAATCAGAATACTAAGATTAAGAGAAAGTTGTGGATCAAAACTTTAATTTTATTGTGTTTGGAGTCATTATACAATAGTTCTTTAGTGCGCTCGTATCACTGCAATATAAAACCAAAACTAACCAGAACAAATGTAGCCTCTACAATGTAACAAAAACATGAACCTTCAGACCTTGGTTCAGACTTTCAGGTGTGAAAATGCTCTCAGTCCATCTCTCAAAAACTGATTTCCCTTCCCTGCCTGTGACTTTCAACCATAAGCCCTATGATCCTTACTGGAGGTAAACTAAGTGCACTTAGTAAACAGTGAATAGTGCATTTGTTTGGGGACTATTTTCAGCATTGGATTAATATACATTTGGTGCTCTGGTGCAGTGGTTCTCAAAGTGGGGTCCGGGCACCCCCAGGGGTCCTTGAGGGGGTTCCAGGGGGTCCCCCCTCAGAATGACAGAATGTATACTATTTTGGTCATTGGTTTGATACACTTTCTCTTATAAGACATCTAAAAGCAAAAATCAGATGGGGGACCCTGAGACAAAATCTTATCAGGGGTCCTCGGCTGAAAAAAGATTGAGAACTCCTGCTTTACTGAGTATTTGGGGCGGCAGGACGGTGTGTGTGGGACTGACTCAAAATAAACTACATGTGTGTTCATGGTAATGAAGGAACATGTCACCCAGAGCAACAGTGTGGCTAACTGATGTGTTTTCAATAGTCTCTGGACAACAATGGAGCCCTATGGCACAGAGGAATAAGTTAAATCAGGCTTTGGATACACAGACAATACTTGTTAGTGGGATGAATTAATTAATTCAGTTTTTCAAGATGTATTTAAAGACATCACCTTGGACTTTGAGAAACTGGGATGGACGTTTTTCACTATTTTCTGACATTTTATAGCCCAAACGATAAATCAATAATGAAAATAATCATAAGTTGCTGCCCTACTTTGAACCCCTTTCTGATGAATAATCAACTTTTTCAAACCCAGCCCTGACATGTTGTATAAAGTTGTCAGACGTGCATTTTGCAGTACTGACGCACACGTAACTGTAGGATCAGTTTGCAGAATCAATCTCTGTATATCTTTATCCTCAAAGAAAGTCAGTGAGGAGGAGGAGAGATGAAGACATTCACAGAACATGAAGAGGTACATCCTTCTGATCCTCTCACCTCCTATCTGTCTCACCTCCTACGTCCCCCGTGGATACGGATGTGCATGTGGGTGGGTGGACGTGCGTGCAACTGTGACTGTGTGTGTGTGTGTGTGTGTGTGTGAACGTGTGCGTGCTGTTTACACGTTCTCCACAGCTTGCCGCTCAGGGAGTCCTCTGCCTCTAAATAGGTGAGGGTCTGTTTTATGAGCCCTTAACAGCCAGCACTCAGGCCAGATGGTGCGCTTATCAGCTACTCTGTGTGTGTCTGAGTGTGTGAGTGTGTGCGTGTGTGTGTAGCATGAGCCAGAAGGCAAGAAGTAAATATTTGTCAAAAGCAAAGAGGCAGCCGGTTGTCTGGGGGACTTTAGAGTAACAAGACTCTCACTTAATAAGCAGAGCACACACACAGTAACACTAGTGGCAATACATATTTTTGTTTTCTGAAGTTTAGTTTTGATGTTTCTTTGTCAAGGACATTTATCAACAGACAAGTTGTAAATAAAGCAGTTGGCCTTCAGATTAATTGTAATCTGTTGTCAGATTTTACAAGGCCAAAAAGGAAAATACAAATTAAAGCAGACAAAATTAGGTAAAACAACATATAGCAAACGCTCTCTACACCCGCTGCACACTACCTGCTCAGCACCAAAAGGCAAACAGAAAGTTACCGATTAGCTGGTGAAGCATTTAGCAGCTAGAGTGCAGAATGTTTCCCCAAGGAGTTGGTAGAGATAAAAAAGGAGCTAAGAGAAGAGTTAATATGGGACTTAAATAACCAGGTGGCCAGAAATATGACTCCAAATCAATGCTAAAATTGCTCCGTATCTGCTCACTGTGTAAATATGCAACTGTTTGCTAACAAGTTGCTGCTTCCGTCTCTTTACTGTGTACAACGAGATAACATTGACACCTTCTTATGTAACTTAAGACAGCAGACAAACATGATGGAGTGCTCATTTAAAGATATACAGGTTTTTCTCACCGCTGTCGTGCTGTAACACTTGCTCTTGGGTGATGTTGGGACTTGAAAATCATTGACTTTGAAAATCACTGAGCCTGTTCTAGTCCTGCTCTATGTGAAAAGTGTCCTGAGTTAACTTTTGTTATGATATGACACTAAAAATAAATTTTAATTTTGTGAGGAAGTGTCTGCCCTCTGCCTGTGTTTTCTCTTTTCTTTTCATTTTGCTGTGTTTGGGACATTACTGGGCGTCACCCTTTGGGCACAAAGTGAAAATAGCGGACGCAGTCGAAAAAAAAGGCAAATATAGCGAGGCGAAACATCAAGCAGAGAAAGCTCGTTCCAAAAATACAGTGAATCTGGGTTTTGCTTTCACTTTCGTTGAACTGGGGAGGTGGGGACCCATTTTAATGTTGTCTTTTCAAACAGTAAGTGCATGCGACAAACTGCAGGTTTTTCCCCAAACTGCATGGGATTATCATACAGTGAAGTAAAGAGGAGACTTGTGGGTACCCATAGAACCCATTTTCATTCAAATATCTTGAGGTCAGAGGTCAAGGGACCTCGCCAAAATGTAGCCTGACTTTGGAACGTTATTTAGCCCCATTCCCATAACATGGTAGGTACCAATGGATTCCTTATGTTTCATATGATACCAACGTAGTTAGTAGCTTCAAAATCCAGCCTGCTACAGCCTCTGAAAGACAGTATGTCGGCCGGGTTAGCTGTCTCTCCTCACCATATAAGCCTCTAGGCATCTTGTTAATTCCTTTTAATAAAAGAAAGAAAGGTGATGAATTCAATTAAACTTCCCCACATACAGACAGTGTAGAGTTATGGGTCATACAAAATACTGTAGGTGTCATGTTACTACTCATGTTATGGTGCCCCCCCCCCCAAACACTCTGGCATCATAAATGATCCTGTCTCCTCCCAAACACACACACACACACACATGCACACACACACACACACACACACACACACAATCTCTAGATCCATGGGGTGGGAAACGCACTGTGGTTGCTATGGGCAACCACTAGCATTGCAAGTCAGATTATCTTTCCTGGTCATGTTTTGTGTTGCACTGGCAATGAAGTCCGACTGCAAGGCGAGACAACCAGGGGCTCCATGCTAATGAACCATACTGGACCATCCCTTAGGTGATGATCATCAGTTCTCGTTGCCACAGCAACAGCCCTCGCTCCCTATAAGCTGCTACACGTGGCTGAAATAAACAAAGAGCACTTGTCTTGCAGTCGTAACCTATAGACATAAGCCTAAAGCACGTCAGGTGGCATCTAGATATGTGCAGAACTGTGGCTGGTTTTTTTCCCACCTTGTTTATGTGTAATATAAATCATTTTTGTGTGGTCAAGACACAGGTAGAATTCAAATTAAACCATGACTGCAATAAAAAAAAAGATACTTTCTAATTGTCCTTGAAGTGTCATCTCTTTTCCTTTGGTACATCATATAGAAAATGGAGAGTATTTGGCTTCACAGTGAGTGCCATGTAGAGCTGTCAGCTGTCAGCTTCAACAGGTAGACATGTTAACAGGTGGGTCAGAGCTCCACTCTGATTCAGCACACATGAAAATAGAGAAATTGCTCACTCTAGTGATCATATCTCCTCACTTCAGCTGCCTTCATTTCAGTGCACTGATTTCTCTTTGACACAAACACGTGCCGTCAGCTCCCTCTTGTGGTCACAGCAGGTGAAAACATATGGACTGTACTATTCCACCCTAAAGGCTGATTGCTGCAGTATTTTTCAAGAGGACAGTGCAAGAAATAAATCCATCACCAGAAGATTTTAACATCACTTAACCAAGGAAAAGTTGATTTGAGAGCTTAAAAATTTTTTTTTTAAAATGTAATGACAGTGCCATAATCAGCTGTTGGCCTAATCTTAAAGTTTACCATTTCCATTTCAATAGGTGCATATATATATATATATATATATATATATATGATAACATTACTATTATAACTACTATAACTTAACTTCAGAGCTGAAGTTGTGAGAGGAGAGGAAGTGCGACATCCTCTCCTGGGCTCTTGAGGATGGGTGGAGTTCCACCACTTCCCACATCGCACTGAGACAAGTATCACCGCAACCTTGTGGTTTTGGTTTCTCTACCTTTTTCTCACGCGCTCATGCAGCCACCCATATAGGCAGAGGGAAATGAAGTCAAATACAAGTCCTAAGATTGTATTGTTTTAAAAAGTGAACTGAAACTGTGCTACTGGGAGTGAGTCAATAAACCAGATAGCTTTATGTGTATATGTGAGCGTTTGTGGTTACACTGAATCCCAAATTAACCTTCCGAGTCTGAACACCCAAAACCTGCCAGCAGGGTTTATTAATATAATCACCAAAATTACACCCTTTATCACAGCCAGAAACCGTAAAAACAGAAATTATCAAAAACATTTCTGAAATTTGGATTTTGAAATTTCCAGCAGCCCTTGAACAAATCATCTGTGATGAACACTTCCAGCAGGAAAATTAACCAAATTAACCAAGCTTAATAAAATAGTTACATTTCACCAAAATCACTTAATTCTACAGGTCTCGTTTAAAATGTTGCCAAAAACTGTTTGCACCAACCAGAACCTGTAAAAACATTCAATTCTGCACTGATCTCAACAACTGAATTACTCAGCAAACTCAGCAAAACTTCGACTGAACTGCAGCCGTTTACACAGAGCAGAGAGTAGAGGACGAGAGAGGTTGCAAGTAGAGTTTGCAAAAATGTAAATAGTTCAATATGAATAGCATGTGGAGCCCCCATTGTATTTACAGTACAGGCAACACTTGTGGGCACTTTTTTTTTAATGATTTATGGCATTATAACTGTGTGCCCAAAATACATTTTGAGTTCTCCCTACGTCTAGCTGTGATTGTGTTGTTTCTTTATATTGCAGAAAAATGAGCCCACAGTGAGTAAAATGTGACAGAAGAAAAAAAGAAACTCAACCTCAGCTGAGCATCATATTCACCCTGGGCAGTTGTGTATTATGAATTTGTCCTCCATTACTTCTCCTGTCCTTTCTCTCTGCTATTGCCTGTAGGCTTATATTACATTAGCTAACAGACTGTAACTGTGTACACTACATCAACAACTGCTTGCAATAAGCAAAACACAATAAAGCTGACAGCTCATTAAGGCAGCATACAACCTTCCTGTGACTAATCCTTGCTTCTTCTCCCGTGATACAGTGAAAAGCCCTGAGCTTTAATAAGCCATCACCTAAAGTAAATATGATACCAGCAGACATTTAGTCTCATGTTTGTTCGGTGGTCACAACTCGCCATCGTTCCCTGCAATATAGAAGGTGCACCAGGAGATAAAGTACTGTAAATGCCAGGCTCCAGAAATAGCAGCAGGCCATTTGCTCTTTTCCGTGATGCTGGCAGACAGATAACATTTACACCTGGCCACAAAAAAACTAGGCTAGACAACGATAAGGGGAGGGGACGTCTCTTCAGAGGAAGGCCCCTCCTCTTATCATGGTGCTCTTCTACTCTTTTAAAAAAGAGGCCTCTTTCATATTTTCATCGACGCCTATTTTCTCCAAGGTCCTTGTTCAATCTCAGCCTCCAGTCACTCATCCTGCCTGCCAGTCCACACAACAACACAACTCAGGTGGACACTAATGTTATTTATTAGGGTTGGGCAATTAGAAGAATATATTGGATACCGGTTGCTTTTTAATGGGGCGATAGTTATCATTGTATTTTGCTAATTTAATGATCTGCCTCGAGGCTTCGCGCAGCCCCTGTGCGCATCAGTCTGCAGGTGATCCGCCGGTTGCTGGGCTGACGGTTCTCATATCGCCTACCCTATTATTTATCCCTTCTCTTATATGTGCAGTATGGAATGAAGTCAAATGTAAGATGACGTAGTCCTAAAAAAAGGATCTTAAGACTATATATATATATATACTATATATATAGTATATATAATATATATACTACACGTGGTAGAAAGTAGAGCCCAACCAATATATCAGTCGCCTATCACAACCATATCTTTATCATAACATATTTATCGGTATCGGCATATATTATCCAATATACAGCGATATGAAAACTTTTTTACAGAAAATATAATGCCGAAAATGATGCTTGGGGTGATTTAGAAATGTGCCATTTCATAGTTTGTCCAGCAGAGCGTGGTCAGCAATTTACTGATACTGATTGTACAGTTCTGGTGTTTATTTTAGCTTATTTATTTAATTTTTATTCATTCTTTATTTTCTCAGTGTTCATTTCTAGAATTGGTTGACAATGTAATACATTTTATGTATAATGTATAATAATGTTCAATATCCTTTATAAAGTTATTTGTTGCGGAAATAGAGCTGCAACTAACGATTATTTTCATTATCGACTAATTTGCAGATTGTTTCCTCGATTAATCGATTAGTCATTTGGTCTATAAAATGTCAGAAAATGTCCATCCCAGTTCTCAAAGTCCAAGGTGATGTCTTTAAATGTCTTGTTTTGTCAGTCCAGAATCCAAAGATAGTCACTTTAATATGATATAAAACAGAGAAAAGAAGGACATTTCCATATTTGAGAGGCTGAAAAGAGTGATTTTGCATCAAAAATTACTTTAACGATTAATCGATTATCAAAATAGTTGACGAATATTTTTCTGTCGATTGACTAATCGATTAGTCGACTAATCATTGCAGCTCTATTAGGAAAGCAGTACCTTTGCGTCATCATATTGGTGCACAATCGGTGCACAATTCACATACAACGGGTCTATTTTCATTCCAGGTAAAAAAATCACGAGATCAGCTGCCACATCGCTATCAGTCTCAAAAATCCAATATCAATCGGGCCCTAATTCTGGGTGTTTCAGCATTGATTGGGGGCCGAATTAATGTATAATTTATAATTCATCCTGCTTTGTAATTTTCACTGTAGCAGCTCTAAATGTATTTTCTGTGTTAGGTGCCAATATGTCTCAGCAGGGATGCACACGGGAGAAATTGTCAGCATTTATGGGTTCCAATCCCCGTTGGGATTGTCCGTGTTAAAAATGCATGCACATGTGATACACAAATGCACTCTGAAATACATTCATCCACCATAAAGCATCCATTGTGCTTCACTAAGCCATTCCGATTCAGATGCATGACTTCTACGGTATTGATTTATTTTATGGTTTTCCCTCTCCTCCATAGGAACCCCGGTCAATCGTATCCCCATCATGGCCAAGCAGGTCCTGGATCTGTATATGCTGTACAAGCTGGTGACCGAGAAGGGAGGCCTGGTGGAGGTTATCAACAAGAAGATCTGGAGAGAAATCACAAAGGGACTCAACCTGCCTACCTCCATCACCAGTGCTGCTTTCACCCTGCGCACACAGTAAGTCTCTGCAGCCCTGTCACACAACCAGCGCCTGTACTTCAGTAAAAGTACTAATACCACACTGTAAAAATACAAGTTACAAGTAAAAGTTGTGCATTGAAAATGTTACTTAAGTAAAAGTATCTAAGTATAATCAGGAAAATGTAGTTAAAGTATTAAAAGTAAAAGTACTCGATGCAGAAAAATGACTGTTATTCGTTATATAATTCGATTATTATTACTCATGCATTAATGTAAGAGCAGGATTTTATTGTTGTAGTTTGTTGAGGTGGAGCATTTGTAAATAGTTTGTATCGGACTGCAACTAATGATTATTTTCATTCTGGATTCATCTGCAGATTATTTTATCCATTAGTCGATTGTTTGGTTTGTAAAAACTCTGAAAATAGTGAGAAATGTTCGTCACAAAGTGACACCTTCACAATGTTTGTTTTGTCCAAAGCTCAAAATTATTAAAAACATTAAAAAAAATATATACATTAAATTAATTAAAATGAAAATCAGCAAATCTTCACATTTCAAAAGTTGGAACCATGATATGTGTTTATATGAAAAATAACTTTAATGATTATCAAAAAAGTTGTTTTTATAGTCAAACTCTTCA
>JAOVVB010061963.1:0-14301 GCA_028570985.1 Heterobranchus longifilis | reverse complement strand
GTGAAGAAAAGTAGCACACCTCCTGTATGGGAATTCTATGTGTGCGTGTGTGTGTGTGTGTGTGTGTGTGTGTGTGCGTGCGTGTGTGTGTGTTTATGTGTGTGTGTTTATGTGTAGCTCCAGTGGTGGGGGTTTGAAAAAGGAACTCAGTACATTGCATCCTCATATACATCTGTCCGCAGGCAGAAGAGGATCCCTCCGCCCAGCATGAAGATGGTGGCTCCCCAGCCGAGCCCGTAGCCCCAGTTGAATTCGTGATAGGTCTGAAGAACCGTTCCGTCGATGAACTTGATCGGGTAGAGGACCAGAGCACAGGCCTGCAGAACCACTAGAACCAAAACAAAGTCAGACATAAGATCTTACTGGAGAGTAACACTAATGTTATCAAATACTATTAGAACCATATTTGTGTTACTGATAGCGTTCCAGATTGTAAGAGTGAGATTTCCATGTCTTCTTTGATTATAGAGCAGGTGTAGGTGCTATATAAATACTGTGAAAGTATCAAAATGCTCAATCCAAGGAGAAATGCACACAGCCCGTATTCAGAAACTGTGCCTTTAAACAAGCCGTCAGGACTTTGTGATGTCACAACTATATTATATATAGGTAGAAAGTGCTGCTACAGTGCCGTTACAGTCATTCCCTGACTGCAATGACGGTGCAGAGATGCCGAGAGCGCAGATGCGGAAGACCTGGAAACCAATCAGAGCAGACTGGGCTTTTTTGGGAGGGGGCTTAAAGAGACGGGCGCTAAAATGGAGCATTTCAGACAGAGGGTGAATACAGGTATATTATACAGGTATGATAAAGATAATTTGTTTTTTGAACACTAAAGCATAAACATGTTCTAGTATGTAAGTATGAACCTGAAAATGAGCCTGTTTAACTACCATCAGTCCAACTTTTACAACGACCACCACCCTTACTACTAATACTACTACTACTACTAATACTACTACTGGTGCCACCATATTATAATACCGTTGCAAGTACCTTGAGGTCCATAACAGAAATACTGCAGGATTTACTTTTACCTGATGTTTTATTGCACTTCTCATAATTTGGATGTTTTTCGCAAACCTGTCTTACTCCTCATTCTGGTGCTGCTACTGCGAATACTTCTGCTTTTTCTTCCTCTTCATGTTGGTGTCTTACTCTTTATTTGTTAACATTTTAAAGTCTCCTTTTCTTCTTTCCACCTTCTTCACTGCTTTTCTCCAACTCTGAATTTAATCGTTCTTTTCAAGATTAATCCTTCTTTTTTATCTCTTCTACATTTCTTCTGACTTTCCTCCTTTCACAACTTAGCAAGGAGTAGGTTTGTGCTTTCAGTAATTATATTTAGTCCATAAAAATGCCCCATTCAAGTAAAAAAAATATATGACGGTAGCGGCCTTGCTCGTGTGAAAGCAAAGATTTTACAGCTAAGGCACTGCTATAAAGCAGAAATGTGAATGTTTTAAAAAGACGCTGAAGGATAAAGGAGAGAAGGAAGATGTTTTTCCAGTGTCTGCAAAGAGAACCGAGAGTCACAGAAGGTAACCACAGAATGGTTATATAAAGTGATTATCTTCCTCAAGTCGGTGTATCTGCAGCTTCAGATGATCTCATCAAAATGAGCCTCTCTAAAGATTTTCCGTGACAGGAATAACGCTGAAAGTTTTGAGTGCTTTTAGGAGCCTGTGAATGAAAACAGGAATATGTCAAAACAGGCTTACATAGTTTGAGCCTTGTACTATTTATATTTAGTGTGACGCCTCAGTACCAAACCTTTATTACTTTACTGCAGCCCTAAATTAATGGGCTGGTGACAAACACTCAGAGCTAATCAGAGCTATTTAATTACAAATAGCAAACTGTATATAAGAGATTTGAGGATTAAATTGATATTACTCTTGATTCATGTAATGCTAATAAAACATCTATTGTCTATCAAACAATAGTAAGATATATTTAGCCATGATGCATTTTGTTGACAAGCATATAAGCATATATAACGAGGACCCCCCCCACACACACACACACACTTTGTAAACGAGAGTAGATGAAGAAAACTACTTGTAAAATGCCACGCTACGCACACGCTTTGATGCTCGCAGTACTGCCGTGTGAAAATGGCCAAGGCCGGGTTTAAGTGCAATCCACATGTTTACATATTACGTAATGTGTGCAAATCGAGTGTGTGGTCGAGCGACAGAGAGAGAGAGAGGTGCTCAGAGCAGACAGCTGTTGGCGATCGGAGCAGAGAAGAAATTTGAAAGTTGTGTTATTAAATGTAGAGTGTCTCTCTCTCACACACACATACACACACACCTACACACACACACGCACGCACACACGCACACACACACACACACGCTTCTGAAATGTAGATCAAAAAGTGCTTTCCAATGTAAGGTAAAATGAAGTGCAATAACAAGATGTGTTAGATGAGTTTTTGTATAAAATGTAATTCTATTTCTCATCCAGTCTGACATCGCCATAAAAAGATGAAAACATCAAGAGAAACAATCTTTCTGTGGCACTCCTCCTTGTGGGTTTCTTTTGAAGTGGTCCATCCTTTGGTCCGTCACTGACAGTCACTGACTTCAACAGCACATTTCAGCACCCCGAAATAAAACCTGTGCATTTCCTTTATCTTGTGAAATGTTCATCAATTTTCTGATAGTCGCCATTATTCTTTTGACCTCGACATCGCTGAGGGAAAATGACTTGAATGCCTCCATCATTGTGAATCATTTTCCCTTCAAATCATACAGGACCATGAACTACCGGTGGTAAATGCGTCACTGTGGGAGCATGTGCATGTGTGCGATCAAAGGAGTACTGTGGTCTACTCTCTTTTCCTGCATGCTATAGGTGACTCTTGAGGAAGGGACTTTGTGTGACTATGACTCCGCCTTTCCTTCCTACAGGATGGAGCATTGAGGCGTGCAGGAGGAACCGACGGCAGCCCAAGAATGTGGCGGTGTTGATGGAGCCCAGACTGGGCTTGCAGCCCGCTGAGGTCATATTTCTGGACAGAAAATAAATACCACACAGCCACGGTGCTGCCAAAGGAGCATTTAACAGAGTCCAACCCCTCTGCTGATGCTGCTGCTGCTGCTGCTGCTGCTGCTGAGGACTGTGTGCCTGTAAGGAGACCTTATTCTCGCAAGGCTCTTAAAGCAATTACACACAGGAAAGGATAACACCGCCTTCCCACGCTTTTCAGTAAATGGCTAACAGTCAAAGGCACAGCCATTAAGTCCACTGCACACACTGGTCCTTTGTGACTGATGGTTTTAGAGACAGAACAAGACAAAAATCCCTTATAGTTCCCCTTCAAAGTTAGATTCAACATGTTTCCACAGAGTTTAACAACATTCAGGGTTCATACAGCTTTTTAAGAGTAAACTTCAACCACTTTTTATGCACTTTTAAGGTACCTAAAACATTTCCAGACTTTCAAAGCCTTTATCATCCCATCTAATTTAATTATTATACAATTACAAAAAATACAGGCTACAGAATTCCTTTATACTCACAGTACTTTGTTTATTTGACCAGCTGTTCATATTAACTTTGATTGCATGTTTTGTTTGGTGTGAGACACCAGACAACAAACAAATATGACAACGGGATTGTTTAATTTCAAATTTGCTAAGATTTTTGGTTTACATGTGTGTTTGTGTAGATGAAACACTTATTCCAGCTGATGTATTGTTTGTGTTTGAATATTAGCTAACTTCGTTCAGAGCCAATGAGAGAGGCCAGTATGTGGAGCTGATGTCTCCATTATTATTATTTTTTGTTGTTGAGGCTTTTATATCTTTCTGTAGCTTTAGTGTTCCTTGTGTATTCAAGTTGGTGGTGTTTTAGTGTAAAAATGCTGTTTTTCCTAAGCGCTTCTAAAAACCTTTCCCACATATATTCCTACATATAAGCAGACAGCAGTAATATTACCAGCACGGAAGCTAAGCAATGTAGGCCTACTGCTGTGGACATCATGTTAGTTCGGATCCAAAAGTCACACAATAACACAAACATACTAACTAAACCGAGCAGCAGTAGATCAGCAACTCCCGTGCTCTGCGAGGTAAAATAATGTTTTTGTCTGGTGGCATTGAAGAGAGCGATAGACGCTTTTCACAGCAGACATTTTGGTTTGTCAAAGCAGGAAAATAATAACATTAACAATGGCGCCATTCCATTATGTGTCTGAGTAAGCCATGTGAGTGAGTCAGCATGCACAATGCAGAGCTTGCTCACCGAAACTGAATGCAAGACAAATGTCTGCCGTGAAAAGGGTCTATATGTACTGCTATTAACGGGGCTGCAACAAAACATATTTTTGCCACCTAAAAAAAAGAAGCACATAAAAAAATCAATATCAGTTAAAGTGTACGCCATATTTACAATATTTTCACCACTTTATCTTGCTGTCAAACAGCCTTTTCCGATGGGGAACTGAAGCCGTTATATCGCTCTCTTCAAAGCCACCAGACTCCTTTGACAAAAACATTTATCCTCAGAGTTGCTGGTCTTCTGCTGCAGCGAGTTATTGTGACTTTTCAGAACTGACGTCCACAGCACTACATTGCTTAGCTTAGCTTACATTACACATCTCATAGCATTCACATTATTATTCATAACCCTACTGGTTAGCTTACAGGTATGTCACTGATTTTTGCTAAGGCTGAGTGGGTGTTTCCATTTGAAAAACCCAGAAAAGAAAAAAGAACACAGATGGAGTCTGTCTTTAATAATTAATACCACTTGATAAGTTAAAGGAAGTTCATGTCAAAATAAAGTCCCTTTTTGGTGGAATCTACTGGCTCACTCTCCCTAATTCCTATGCCTCATGTCCGATATTTAATGTCCAGGCTCCGCCAACCCTCTCCAATATTTGCTATCAACAGAAACCTTGCAATTTTATGTGGATTTTAATAAACTTAATAACTTTCCACACACCATGGGTTTGAAATGGACACACCATAGGGAATCTGGGGTTGGGGATGATATTGTCAGACAAATGTTGAAGAAATAGTTTGACATTATGGGAAATACACTTATTCACTTTCTTGCAGAGAGTCACACGAGAAGATTGATGCCACTCTCATGTCTATCTGTTAAGAAGGAGCAGGTTAGCTTAGCTTAGCACAAAGACTGGAAACAGGGAAATGGCTACCTGGTTCTGTCCAAAGGTGACAAAATCCACCTAGCAGCGCCTCTAAAGCTCATCAATTATAAGTTATGTCTTGTTTGTTTAATCCATACAAAAACCAAAACTAGCTCTTTCCCCATGCTTCCAATCGTTATTCTAAGCTAAACTACCTGGCCGTTGGCTGTGGCTTCATATTTGATGGACAGATATGAGTGTATGGATTTTCCCAAAATTAAATTTCCCAGAGTTTAGTCCTGAGGCACGGCGTAAAACTGCAGGAGGAGGAACTTTAATTTGTGGTGCATGACGGGATGTCTGTTTCTGATAAATCCAATTTTATATTTCAAAACTGGAACTGGGCATGAGATAAGTAGCAGTAAGTGGTCAGTGTTTCATCACTGTTGTTAAAGTAAATTAAGCACAGGCTATGAGTCACTTATATTACAGCGCCTGCATAGTATATGGAACTATGTGTCTTGACTGGTTTGGTTTTAATTATATGTTTCTTAAATAGATCCTCCCTCACCAGTGTCAAAATGTGGCTTCACCCAAAGGACCCTCTCACAAAGCATGCAGGAGAAGTGCAGTCCACATACAAGGCAGTGATGGGTGAGGAGTCTGTGGTGGCTTTGTTTTCCCTCCGTGACTTCACTCCGTTGGTAAGTCTGCAAATTCTGCGGCTGCTTTTTCTTGGCTCATGATCCGGCAGCTCCCCAGACTCCACACCACAGAAAGAATGAGCTCAACCAACAAGCCTCATTCAGCTGCTTCTTTCCTTCTGCACCCTTCTATTTCATGTGAGCACTGGAACAAAAAAAATCCCTGTCTATATGGAAATTGTTGAGGTCGCAGTGAACGTATACGTGCCGTCCTCCTGTTTCCAAATGTGCATGATGTGGTGGAACACAGGATAAACATTCATACAGGAAGAAAAGTGCAAATGATTTAAGGACTTTAGGTGGGAAAGTAATAGAAAGTTAGAGAAAGACATTACCTGCAGTGAAGAGGAACACAGCCACGGTGCGGTAGTGCCGTCTCTGTGTCCCCCGGCAGAGGGAAATCAGGGCCACCAGAAAGGCCAACAGAGTTGCCACGGCTCCGGCCACCAGCAGCACCAGGGTGGCAATCTGCCAGTCTGCAGGACGAGACGCACGCAGGTTAGAGCGCGGCAAAACAAAAGCTCGATTCACAGGACAGCATTGTTGAATTGAAGCGCTGTGTTGACAAACACAAAACAAGAGCTAATCCCACAGAGCGACGTGAGTGAAGCAGAACGGACTCGGGCCTGCACGAGAGACGGGAACCTGATTAGTAACTCATTAGTCAGTAGGCATGGCACGATATGAAAATGTCATGTCACGATTGTCCTGGCCAAAATAATTGTGATTCGCGATATTATCCCGATAATCATCAAAAAATTTGACTTTTTTTTTCCTCAAAATATTTAATATTTTTTCTCATAAAATTGTGACCATTTCTCTAAACATTATGCCTTTTTTTCTCAAAACAATACAACTTTTTGCTCGAATCATTGTGACTTTTTGCTCGAAAAATTACGTCTTTTTTCACAAAACAATATAACATTAAGACTATTTTACGAAAAAAATATTTTTATTGCACCAGATAGGACACTGTATTAAACTGTAGTCAATTTGTGAGGATATTCACGATTATTCCGGCAATGGAAATTCACCACGAACAACTTATTGTGAGTGTTTTTATCGCGATCGTGATAAAATCGATTATTGTCCCATCCCTATTAGTCAGTCCCATTAATCAGATTAAACACAAAAAAATTTATATGTTATTACAAGTAATTATATTAGATGCATGTTTAGAGGGTTAAAGTTTGTATTTCAAACTTGAAGAAATATAAATGTACTCTGATCACCAGCTGATAACTTGTAGATGAAGATATTGAAATCACAGCTGTATCCTTTGAAATACTTAGGGCTGTCCTCAATTAAAGAAATTCTTCGACTAACTCTCATGCGATTTCTATCATCGACAGATCTGTAAAACTAGGTTTCTCCACAAAGAATCATGCAAAAACACAACTTTAAATCTTGTTTACCAGAGATGTTCTCATAAGTCATTCCACATGAAAAAAGCATTAAAAAATGACTATTCAACTAAATAAATCTAAGTCGACTAAGACCAAAACGACAGATGAAATAGGCCCCTACTGTCAATATTTTAGTATTTCATGCACAGGATATTGAAGGCAAAGTAGACCAAATGTAGCTGCACTTCAGTGCAAGTTGACCATGCAATTTTTGTATGTAGTCTTCCTGAATTTCACGAGTAATTTGTAATACATTGTCCAATGCTCATCAATATCAATCAAAGTTGGCATATTTCTACCGATTTTTAGATGAAGTGCTATTGTATTTTGCTGAGCCCTGCCTGTGCTGACCATTAATGTGAGAAACAAGGACCACAATGGAAATAAGTCCTGGTCTTTATTGTATTTAATACCTCAACAATGGATACAAATGGTTGTGGACAATTAGGGGCTTTAAAACTGTTGTATTTTAACATCTGTTAAATAAAACTAAACTAAACTAAACTGAAGAATATCTTGTGATGGGATCACACCGGCCATCAAGTTGCGCCAGCAGCGTGTGTTCGGACCACACCCATATTCAAACTTGGCCTTCATTTTGATGGAAACTACACACCTGTAAAGTTTCGTGACTGCATCTTGCATGGTTGTGACGCGATCATGGCGACAAAATCTGTCCGCAGACAGACAGAAATATAAACACCTGGCTGGCAAAGTACTTCAAACCACCTCTGTGGTAGTTCCTGCTACAGTAGGTGTCTCCAGGACCACATTTTTCCATGATGCACACAGACACACAAGGTGAAAACAATTAGAAAGTTACCCATTATGAAGTTAGTTAGAAAGATTTCTTTTTGTCTATTTTGGCGAAATTCTTGGTGCTAATGAATCATTTTTGCACTGCAAATATCACATGTAAGTCAGTTCAATACTGTGACATCTCCTTGGAGTTTCTGCTTGTGGCTGCCAGCCTTTTCCATGGTGGTTCAGCCATGGTGGCCTTTTAACTGCACATTTATTGTGTTTATTCCAAACAAACTCCAGTCACTCCTGGTGGAAAAGTTAAACTCATTACTCATGCGTCAAAAGATTCTTCCCTGGAAAGACCTACACAATACTAGTTTGTTAAAACTGCACATTTTAAAAGCTTTTCTGAGTCTGAAAGCAGAAATATATTCAGAAAAATGTTTTCTCATTTTTCTATTCCTGCCTGCATTGTGTTTTCCCTCTTTGATGTCCCACTTGTCAGAAGAAGGCCTAACCTCAGAAGACTCGACTCAAAAGGAGAATTTGATGAATAATCTTCGCTCTCTCACAGCTCCTGATTTAATTATCGCCAAGACGGTAAAAATGACACATCTGAAATGGATTTGACTCAGCCTTCAGGAAATATTTTTGTCTAACATCTTTGGTCCATTATGTGGTTAAAATTCTGGTTTAGTCTAAAAAAAAAACACATTCTCTTCAAAGAATGTTAAACAGTACACTGTATTTTTCTATTGCTAACTGAGGCTGTAAGTCATAACATTGTTTTCATCTGCATTATTTTAGTCGCTCGCAAATTTATTCCGCATTGAATCATGTCCGCCCGATTACATCACTCCAAATATCGACTAAAATTCAAGAATCTTGGAATAGGTATATGAGAATGTGCGCAGAATAAATCTGCTTTGCCTTTTGGTGAACTGCCCCTTTAACCCCAGCACACCCCTCCACTGCTGCTTTAATGAGCTCTGCAGACACTCAAAGCAACTAACCCGCCTCCTATTCACCCCAACACATTCCACAATATCAGAGAGCGGTCAGTCACCCCCATGGCTGTTTCTCCCTCCTCGTAGCTGCACATGTTTGTGTCTGTGGTGGTGGTCAGTGGTCACTGACTCAAATCTAAAATATTCTACATAGACACAACTACAAAAATGTTCATTGTATTTATATTGAATGTATATGTTTTGCTTTTAGTCTTTTTATCACCACTTTAACAGTCAGCTACTGTATGTTTAATAAAGACGAAGCTCCAGCTAATAACAAGCCAACCTACTGTACCAGCCACCAGCCAAATGCTGGTCAATCTGGTACATTTAAGGAGGATTTCCTCCCCTGGTGGGGAACGGAAGGACGGGGGTTGGAGGCATAAACACTATACTGTCGTGTGGCTTCTCTGTTTGACTAAAGGCAACATGGTGGGTCCAGGCCGGTGAGGTGCATGATGGGGAAGATGCTGAATGTGTAGCCTTGTGGTGGTTGGAGTGGGTTAACTCTTTATGTGCCAACGAGAATATTTCTTTTTTTTAATTTTTTTGTCACTTTTTTTATTGGCGAAAGCAGGTCAAGTATAACATTTACATAGATACTGCACACCACCAATTGTTTTTGCTTTACTTAACTAAAGCAACACAACTCAGAAAATTGTAAGTGTTGTTTTTTATTTTTAAGAGAAAAGAACAATATACTGTGCAGCCCTGCTAATATTAAGTACCCTGGTGCTTATAATTGTGATTATGATTTTTGCCATAATTGAGCAGCCCTACTAAATTGACCTAGAAATAATGTTAAAGCATCAATGTCAATCATTTAGAATCAACATTTAAATGCAACACTGATTTACCATTCATACTGAAAACACAGGGACAATCTAACTATTGAAACTCTGGATTGCAACACTCATGCTTGCTCATGGACTCGTCAAACCTTGCTGAGCATCACAATGTATTTGACACACGTCACTGCTCTGGTATGAATAGAGGAAATGTATCAGCAGCACGAAAAACACTGAATGTCTCAGCTGCTGCTGCAGCACCACAGAGAACAACAAGCCAACTATGATCTCTTTCTTGGAGACAGTGGCCAGAGAGCTGCCAGACTGTTTGTACAGTTCAACAAATATTCCTCTGTTTTTGTCAAACACATAAACTGCCTTTGTGTAGCCATAATACACAGGGCTGCCCCCTTTTAGTTGACTAATCTGTCGTTTTGGTCTTAGTCGACTAAGATTTCTTTAGTCGATTAGTCATTATTTTATGCTTTTTTCATGCTGAATGACTTATTTCCAATAAAGTTATGAGCACATCTCTGGTAAACACAAGATTTAAAGTGGTACTTTTGCATGATTCTTAGTGGAGAAACTGTTAACTAAGAAATGTCTTTAATGGAGGACAGCCCTACTAATAACAGACCCTGGAAAGGGCCTCTGATAATAACATGCTAGTGTAAACCATCCAGCGTTACAACGCATGCGATATTACCAGTGCATTACGCACGGTATAGGATTAAGCTACAACATACAGTAGGCCTATACATGGCAAAATCTGAGTTCCCCTTAAAAAGTACTTCACAGATCGCAACTTTTTGTCTGGTTATTCTCTCTCCAACAAAATGACAGCATCCGAACTCCAGGGACAGAAAGTTATAAACAACCACAATAAACCAAAAGGTACAAATTCCTACCAGATGTGAGGGTGGAGAAGCAGCTCCACTGAGCCTCCTCCTCTGTGGGGTGCCGTGCCTCGGACTGGGAGCAGGACTCCCACAGAGACAGGGAGAAATGGTCCGCAGTGACCCAGGCTGGGCTCAGCAGAGCCACCACGTCCAGACACAGCGCGAGGAAGACGCACAGCAGCGCGATCAGCTTGAAGGGCCGGAACACATACACCTCGTTCACAGACATCTTCCCACAATACACCGCTGCAGCTCAGGCACACTGGAAACGAGCTCGCTGGAGGTCCGCGTGCGTCTTCTCCCACCATAGCCTTCACTGCTTTGTGTGCGCGTCCAGCTGGAAAAGTTTACCCGGATACATCCGGTTGGATCGGGTTTTCAAAATAATTGCTATTCTGTTGGTCTATGTGATAAATCAAGTCTGATTTAGGGATGCACCCTTCTGTGCAACTAACGATTCTTTTCATTAAGCCTGTCATTTATTTTCTAGATTCACTGATTAATCTTTTGGTCTGTGAGATGTCAAAAAATAGCCTAGTGAAAAATGTCCATCGCAGTTTCTCAAAGTCCAAGGTGATGTCTTTAAAATGTCGTTTCGTCAGTACAAAAACCAAAGATATTCTGTTTAATAAAAAAATAAAAAATAAAAAAAGATCAGGGAAAAGCAGGAAATTTCCATATTTGAGGCTGAAACCAACTTTTTCTGCCATTTTTGCATGAAAAATGCAATCAATAGGCCTATCAAAATAGTTGGTGATTATTTTTCTGTCGATCAGCTAATCTTATTCAACTAATTGTTGCAGCTAGTTTAACTGTATTTTTCTTGTGGCTATCCTCTTCCATAATTGGCTACTTACTTAATTACTATTTTCAAGTAAAGGCTACCAGTCTTGACTCTTTGTTTACAGCAACTGACTATTTTTAGTCAATCAATTTCATATTATTCTTTTGTTATTATTGCTGTTTTCATGCTATGAATCTATTTGTAATTGTCATATTTATAGTAATGTAAGCCTGTGTGGTTTTATCTGACTGCAAAAAACAAAAAACAAAATAAAACAGAACACAAATCAATTTCTGTTATAAATTAGGCTATTATAAAGTGGACAAAACCAATAAGCCACTAAACATTATACAAATCCAACATTATTTCAACCCAATCCCCCAAATAAGCGTTATTTGTTAGCCTTGATTTCAGTGTTAGGCCTAATTTGAGAGGATATTGGCTATATTATGTCCCAACCTTAGATGACTAGAAAACATCTGGGAACAATCATCAATTTATATAATTTAACATATTTGTTATTACGCAATAATTGGCTGAGTACAGAAAATCAGTCCTGCTCAACCAGACCTCAATTGCTGTAGTTTTATTTTGAAAGTCAAGTTAGGAAACCAGACTTGTTTACGCTCTTTGGAGGCAGCAGCATCTTTTCAGAGGGTCAGGAAGTTAGAGGCAGTCAAAAGAGGTATGCATTCAACAAAGCAGCTGCAGCATCAACAACAATACTTAATTTATGAGGTCAATAGCCTGTTTTCTCCCTTGTATCAGACTCCAGGGTATACCAAAAACATTTGTGCTGTATTTGCAGTTATTGGCACTGTGTGTACTGTTAAAGAGGAGAGTGATATTGATGCAACCAAAATATTATACATATGTATCAAAATATATAAGAAAACAGACTTACTATGTAAAGATTAATTTCCACTATCTCAGTAGACAATAATGCAGTCTGGAATTAAAGGGCCAGTACATATTTTTTCTTTTCTTTTGTTTTTTAGACCCTGCAGAAAGAGATTACGTCATACCATATTGTGTCAAATAATAAAATAATAAAATCTGAACTATCCCTTTAGTGTCATTGTGTAAAAACTGAGGGTGAGAGTAAATGTTGTACTGTGGTAATGGTCCAGCAGATGGCAGACGTGACATTTTGCATGCTAAAGCCCACATTATTTCTGCTATTACTACTTCTTACCACTGAAGGGCTTGCATAATTATTAGTAGCAGATGACATTTTATGAGGAGCAGCAGCAGCAGCAGCAGTAACAGCAGCAGCATTTATATGGACATCACATTGACCACAAAAGAAATGAATAATCCAGTGCTTGCTGAAAATTGTTGTGACATAGTAAGAATAGAGCTGTCTGTTGCTTGCTGGTTTTTTCTTTTAATCCTGTTTTGGCTTCTTCACACAGCCAGTGTGTGGGCTGAACTGACTGATATATTTTACCTCTTTTGGGAAATAACCCTTTGATCCATGCCCAAACATAATGTAGATTTTAATACCTCCTACAACCAGCCACAAAATTTAAAAACACCCAATAAACCCCAAAATGAAATGACAAGTGTAAAAGTTAAACTAGATGTAACTCCAATGTAGTCTAATCTTCATTCAGTTCATGTTTTATGGAATATTTCCATCTTCTGGTGAACAAAGTAACTGCAGTTATGAACTTTAAAGCTACAAGTTTTTCAGTGGAAAAAAAAAACTTTAGGAGCATATGTAAACTTTTCACTTTTCACAGGACCTAGATAGACTCAGAAACTAGTGACATAAAGCTCTGATTGGCCACCATGACTGGCTTTGATTAATTATCCTATTACTGTAATAACATGAGCAAAGTTCAACAAGTGTGGATAATCAGATGGAAGTCAGACAATCCAAATCTTATTACTGTAATCACTCATGCTCAGTTTGTGTTCTGTGGCTTTTTTTTTTTCAACAATGTGAACCACCTACTTCCATCACATTATTACTCGTGCATTGATGCCACAACAGCAAGAGAAAAACAGGAGAAGATAACCTAATATCCTAATATCTTTAAGTATCAGGCCAAGATTAAAGGAGCATTTATTTGCATAAGTAGAGATTAAACATGATCTCTTCTAAGATGTGCTTCTCTGACCAATTCTTCTTCACACTTTTTTGGTTGAGTGATTTATCGACCAACTGTCATGCATCTGTCTCATAATAATAATAATTAAAGCTGCGAGCAGCAATGAACGGGCCCTCGTACCTATGAGCACGTCGGGTGCCAGATGGATGCCAGTTGACGCAAGAGCGCAATTACACAACCATCGGACACAAATGTTAACTACATTTATTTATTTTAATATTTCTTTGTTTTTATTTTCTATCTTCCATTCTTGTGTCTGAATTACATTTTGAATTTCATATCACTTTCATCATTTTGTTTACTCCTGTTTGTTGCATATTCAGTTCAAAACAGCTTTAACAAACTGCACCACTACCTCCAGTAGATTGTGCATGATATCTGAATGTTTTTGTTTTATGGCATCAGTGCTGTGAATGAAGGTCTTAACGTAAAATTAAACCTAGATGAGCTTCACTAAAAACTGATTGCAGCCCTCTATCTTATCTTAAACTAAATCGAGAATAATTTGCACTAAATGATTCAACAAAACCAAAAAAAGGCCATGCAAATGTTACAGGTACCAGTAAACAGAAGGAAAATGACAAAGACAGGTAAGGTGTTCTTCACAGAATCCTCCCAGACAATGCTATTTTTAATGCTTCAGCAGCACCAGGTCTCATCTTTTCAATCACTGTATTTCAATGTCATTTTTGTGTCTTCTTACATGTAGTCAATACAACATTAATTCTGACAATGTACTTAAACTATT
>JAOVVB010061954.1:0-14302 GCA_028570985.1 Heterobranchus longifilis | reverse complement strand
CAGAAAGTATTTTGAGAGTATTTATATGTGGATAGATGTCATCCACTAGTTCCCACAGGCTTGCATGTGGTTGGATTTGCTCAGTGTGGTGTAGGGTATTTTTTCAAAAATCTCCAGCTCTCCCTGGCAGAGAGTTGTGGGCCTTCGAACGGCCCATGGGTAGTTTGGCATTGGTTCTGTTCCCACACTTATGGTGTAAACGGAGGCCTGGCTTTGTACTCACATGCCCAGACCAGGCACACGTAGCACAACTCAATGTTATGAACATTTCATTTTGCCAGGACTTTTTCATCTTACATCAGATAATCACTGATTACTTAAACTCAGGAAACACAGTATGGGTCAGACGGCAATCGTGCCAAGTTCACTTTCTCATATGGGAGAGTAGACGGCATCCAAGTTTGGCTGAGGGCGGTCTACAGGCTTGCTGGCCCAGTCCTCTGTGGAAGCCAAGCTTCAGCTCCATGGGTTCAGGATTGGGATGGGAAATGCTACAGAAGACTGGACAATCTCTGACCTTTTCACAAGTACAAAGGGACCCTCTTTGTGTCCAGAAGAGTCATTTGTTCAACAGGATTTTTAATTGCTGCTCACTCCAAATAAAGCCCTGAGTTTGGCTGGTGTTTGTGTCCTCACCTGGGCCCTCTTTCGCATTTGGGAGGGGTTTTGACCTTCTGTGGCACCTGTTTGGCTAGCGTCCGGCTGCCCATCTGCTCCTAGCTAATGCAGCCATCCTACTTCTATGGCGCATTCAGGATGGCTAGCTGTCCGCCTAATTGTATCACATTCTACAGGCTTTGTCCTGGCATTCCCTCGCCAGCTAAAGGTTGCCGAAATCTCATCCGCCACATCAGAGGGGCCCTATTAACCCTTGACCCCTGGTTGGTGTGTGTGGACAAGGTCGCTCCTCACACCCAACTCCGGGCCCATTAACACGTCGCCCCACAGCAGAAAAACTATTTTGACGGGCTGTAATTGGCGCTAAGTGATGGTGGACAAAGGCCCCCTCTGTGCTGCCTGCTGGACTGAGCGGTACTGACCACTCTCTGAGCTTCACGCTTGACATTTCCTTTCTGAGTCCGATGTGAGAAGAGAGGAACTGGGGAAGCCCCTTCCTGCACCACCACCTCCTCCATTTCTCCATCCCTTCAGCCCCTTCTGCTATTTGCCATGGCGCTCCTTTGAAAACGTGAGATAATGAGGTTCTAGTGGGGAGAGCTGGCCGGAGCAGGATTGCACGGTCCAGATCTGTGGAGGCTGATTAATCCAATGGCGGGCCATTCCTTTCAGAGCCAGCCTAATTAGTTTATGTTAGCTGGGGAAGGTCAGGGGGCGTGTTTGACTGAGGCCTTTTCTTTAAATGCCACAATGGTGTGATGATCTGTGGATGCAGGTGCAGCAATCGGCTGCTTTAATGTTGCCGAGCTGCGTTGGGTATTGGTTGTACGGTTGAGTTGCAAACTGGCAAAGACAATGAGGTCTTTTACTTGAGAGTATATGACATTTATAAACCAGTCTCCAGCCATCTAGTTGGCTTTCCAAGTTCATTAGTCATGAACTCAAATGTTATAACACTCTACAAATAACCAGGGAAAAACCCTCAGTATTGTGGGATAGTGGTTAAAAAACTGAAATGATGGCAAGCCAGGACTTCCGAACAACTAAAGACTTCGAAGAATAATTTTACTGGTAGTCTTGGCCCGCATTATTGTATTTCTAACCTAGAGTCCACCCAGTGAATTACAAACCACTTAGAATGAGTCACTATGTTAGTATGTTAGTATATGGAAGTCCCTCCTCCTTCAATCTTATCACCAGTTACCTTGAGTGAATTCATATTTATGGCAGATGCAAATCCCTTTAATGATTGACTGTGATCTCAAATTCCCCCCATGCTGTGTACAACTTGTGTCCTTAGCAACCCAGCCAGGCTTCTCTCACACAAAGCTGTATACTTAAGACAGGTCTAACTCCCTTCCCCATAGGCCATGCCATGCTCTCATCCCCGTATTTAACAGCCTGACGTCAGACAGGAGCAGAGGAGGCAGCAGAGGAGACTTTAATACTAAATCTCTCCCCCTGTCATTACCGGCCTGTGTGACCGCCTATCAGAGGCCCTTGAGTGATGTGGGAAACCCTGGGCCCTGTCCTCCCAACCCCTGTAGGCCAGGCCGCCTGTTCTGTCCAAACCAAACTGAAAACTACAGGACAGGCACAGCTAGGGTTGACATCAATGAGGCGCCGGGCTCTTTATGCCCACTCTGTGGTCAGGAGGAGAGAAGCCTGGATATTAATCTCTCTCTCTCTCTCGTCTTTACTCGCATGCTTTCTTCCTCTTTCCCCTTCTCACCACGCAAGCCATATTTCTGGGCTCTCCATCCCATTAGGGCGAACGAAGGCAGAGACTGTTCATTTTGATAGCTGTTGCAATTGCAGTCGCAGCTGCAGGAAGTCTCAAACACTGACAGTGTGGATGGGAGGTAGAACGAAATTAATGATCTGGCCAAAGCCAAGTTCAGAGTGATGGATAGTACCAGCAGCTTAAGCTGAGGTCTGGGTTATTTTTTTATGTTAATCTCTCCATTAATAATTGCCTGGACTGTTTTGCTTCAACCTGAATAAGTCAACCACACCTTCCTTGACACTCAAGACCACTGAAGCCGACCACATTTTTATTAAATCCACACACAGATCACTGACATGTAATGGTACTATAAACCATCAACAGCATTAAACTGACTGGCTGACAGCGTACTGACTGCTTATTTACATTTAGTGAAAATACAAAAATCATTATTACGACTAATAATTCAACTAGTCTTTTACTGAGCATGTGGCCCTTCATTATTGTCTTGATTTTTCCAACACCTGTGAGGAGGAGGGAAAAAAAATAACCCAAACATGCCAACTCAGTCAGTCAGTCCGTCCACCAGCCCATGTGATGTGGGTCTTTATGAGAGGACACCTGCAGCACCCAGCGCCCCCAGTCCGCTTTGTGAAAGCCTCTGAACTGGGTGGGGGACAGAGGGGAGAGCCAGAGGGCCAGACCCAGGTTTGGCCCCGAAGGCCTTAACTATCACTCCAGTCCACGGGTTGCCTTTGGCCTTGCTAACTGTTCCATGAAATGGGCCCCAGGAACAGTGCAAACCTCCCAGAAACAGGCCGCTCACTGTTAGCCAACAGTGCTCCCTTTGTGTGAAAATTGTCAAAGCTGGCCCTTTTCTGCACTGGTCCTGCCTTTCTTTTGAGCCTCAGCTGTGAGCAAACAAAGCTGGCTTAAAGGTTTGCATGACGGTTAGCTAGCTAGCTGGCTAGTCACATTAGTGTTTGTGTCAATGAGAGCAATGGAGTTTGTGTTTCCTGTGTTCTGCAGGTGGGGCTTCAATGGCTAATGAGAGAAGACCCAGTCAATGCTCCACTGATGAGGCCATTATAAAAACCAATAACCGTATTTTATTATGGTTAATGGGGAGTGGAGCTCAAGGATTCATAATGTGATCCAAATTAAACACTCAATGCCTTAGCGGTCCTTGGAATCTTTCTTAGCAGGAATGCTCGATGCCAGCAGGTAAGCTAAGGGCTATGAGCCTTCCAAAAATATCTAACTCTAGTCTAGACCGTTCCAATTTTGTGTCATGCACAGTTAGATAAAATTGAGAAAAATAGTTGGACAGCATTATCGCCAGTGTTGGCAGGCTCAACGGTTGTTTACAGACAACAGTGTTATTGGTAAATGCAGCAGTAACAGTCTGAAAAAACAGGGTGACAAGCAGCTGAATAATATTCCTATAATATTCCTACAAGGACTCATTGGTAGATTTTATCTTTTAGGATTTAAAGATTTTACAGTGATCATATTTTAGGTATTTTATTTCTTACATCACTATAACATTTCAAAATATTCCAGTATTAACTATATTCATCCACCACTCAATACTGTATTTATACTCTGTGACTTAATCCAAATGTATCTGTTTTTAATGCATCACATTAACATAACTACTCAACAGTGTGTTTATAGTATTTGTCTCATACAGTATATCAGTATAATATTATAGTCAGTGTTTGATTTGTATGGTTGTGTATCCTCCTGGCTTGTATTGCAGTTTATTTTGCCTACTCAGTCTGTGCATGGTGTCTGTCCAGAGGTTCTACAAATAAAGAGGAAGAGATTTATTTGCCAGTTGGCTGTCACAGGTGGTGAAGCTTTAATCAAACTTCAACACCGTCAGCGAAACACTGTCAGTGTAAACATTACACAGCGACGTCACAGCTGCCAAACCCAACATTACAGCAATAACGACTGATTCTGTTACCTGCTCAGTGAATATCTCACTGTGATCGGTGTTATCCACCAATTCTATCCGCCATCATACTGCTGGCTTTTTCTTTATTGCTCCACAATGAATATTTGAACAGATGCATAAATCATCCCCCATTTATCTCATAGTAGAGGCAGATATAATTACTGTTTATCTGAAATGATATTTATTGTGTTGTCATGTTCTGAGGAAACAGACGAAACATTTATTAAATGCTATTTGTCATGGGGTTTTATCTGTGGTTGTAATGGTCCATCAAGTCACCACAGTTTTGGGTTCACACGCATGAACTCCAGAGAAGACGGGTTCACTTTTAAGACCGTGTGTGTAACACCGAGAAGCTATACAACACTACAAAAAATGAACTATAGCTACAACTTCCATGGCAAGGATAAATGCTTCAACATATTTATTAAGGGAGATGAACTTTGCTAAAGCAGATTTTTCCTTTTTTTCCCCCTTTTGGGTGGAAAGGAAAACCAGTAGCACTTGGTTTAACCGCGTTTCACTTTGCATAATTGTTCCCAAGGTTGCTGTTTTTTATTTCTAGGCTTTCTGTGCCAATATAATTCAATTTCTGTGGCCAAGCCAAATATTTGCAGCGTGGCTTACGCTTCTAAACTGAGCTGTAGTTTGAGCAAAAGAGGTTTGCCTTGCCCGCAGCACTGCACAGACAAGGCAATAAACAGAGTCACTGCTCATCAACAACAACTCTGCCGCTAATCACACTGTCATTCTCATTACTTGCTCTGCTGTGCAATAAATTATACATCGACTGACGAGATAAACACACAATCGTCCGAGTGTTATTACACTTCAATCCGCACCTTGCATCGCACTGAGCCATGTGTTGGATGATGGTTCGATGGTAAACCGACTGTTTACTACTTCTTAGGAACAGATGACACAAACTGGAGGGAGTCAGAGTCATTTACAGTTAGTCAAATTCCCTGCTGAGAGGCCCTGCTAAATGCTTCTTCCACAGACCTTGCTGGGAAATATTTGCAATGGTTTCCATCCAGATCTGGGTCACTCGGTTCCACATTCACTGCACAGGTGAGCTGGAGCAGGTTTGTTTGGCATTGGTCATTGGCTGTCCTTTCCTTTCCACAGGGCTGGGAAAGCAGCACCGCATACAGCTTGCGACAACAAGAGATGCTTTTGTCCATAGCTTACCACGGCGAAATGACACCGCTAAGCTGCCTGCTGCCAATGTTGTCCAGGTCTCCCAGGACAGTCCCCGGGGGCTACGAGACCTGCTGCGGGCCAGTCCAATAGAGGCAGAAGGAGAGTGAGAGCCCTCGGGAGAATAGGTAACTCTGTCAGCCAGCCGTGCTGCTGCAGCATGCAGATGAAAACAACCTCTTTCACATGGAGTGTGTTTTGGCTTCCAAGGCTGTAATCATGGATGATTAGCCTAAGAACTCAATTCCGAGCGGGGACTATTCCTTATTCCTGTCACACTGTCAGAAATTATATAAACCTACCACTTTTCCCAACTGTCCCAGGGCATAAAGGGGGACTTGACTGATCAATGCAAATCATGCAGGTGTGTGATATTGATTTAAATATTTAAAAGCACAGCACACCTCATTTCAGAATGTGTCACGTCCAGGTACACACAGGTGATCCCAGGACAGGTTTCAATTTAGTTCAAGATGTACAGAAGAAAGAAAAAGCCTCTACATTCATTTAGATATTTTAACTGCATATTTCAATAAATACTACCACAAAAGTAAATAGTGCTTTTATATTTAGGTTTTACTATTTTCTTTTGAATAACAATTTGGAAATGTTTAGAAAGTCTAATCATATATTTATTTTATTTTTTTTAAAACATGCTGGCACTTTATTATATAATTTACAGACTCAAACTGTCAAAACCAAACCAACAATGTTGTTTTACAGACTGACAATCCTCTTTGAAAAACTATAAATCGCTCTTCATTAAAAATATACCGTACAATGTTTTGTTTTTTTTTACATTTCCAAACTACATCAAAGTGAACTGACAACTCATTATTCTGAAATGCGTACAAAGAGCCTCCACTGGCTTGTAGTTGGTTAATGACTCAAGCAGCGTGACACGTTACGAGGACTGATGTCACCCGTGGCCAGATCATCACCCCACAACAGGTGCAGCCTTCTCTCTTCCCTCTCCTCATACTCATCTTGCTGCAGCTTGTTTTCCTTCTACATGTGGAAAACATCTGCATAGGTGGTCCCTCTCTTTCTTTCTTTCTCTTTCTTTCTTTCTTTCTCTTTGCCTCTCCTCCTCTCTCATCTACTCCCACCCCTCTATTCTGTCCGTCTGTGTCCTTTACGTCTTTCTCGTTTTATGCCGGAAAAGGGAAGTGCTGATTGTAAATATGGAGAGGTGTCAGCGCCAGAAGAAACGGGCCGTGTATTTCTGGATCCAAGCTGCGAGGTTTACCGAAGCATATTTTTATCATGAAAAGCCAACATGGAATGGGACGGCCATGCGCAGCTGCTGGTCTAATTTGCTCTAAGCATGTACAAATAGGACGGCCCACACAGACCATAAAAGTGGAGTGGAGGTTTTGCTCAACGCGGCACTTTTGTCTGACCAGAGGCACAGGGACGCCTTCCAAAGAACAAACAGATCACAAAAGAAAAGAGAAAACACAGGCACACTCAGTCGATAGTTTGAAATACAGTAGAATAACTCAGAGGAGGACGGACTTCGCTGTTATTCCGCAAGTGTTTACTGACACCAATTCCATTTCATATTGAATAGCGAAAGTTATGATAACATAATCTCATTGTTCATTTTGCAGGAAGCGTGCATCCTGAAAAATATAACAATGTAATATAAATGTTCTTTGTTTAACATTTCTAACTTCCTATGCTTGTGATACTATTTTTTATTGACAGAGTCAAGGTCAGTGGCTGTCAGAACACATACATATCAAACCCGTATGTATATATTTTTTCAACAAATTCTCGAAGGTTGTTTCCCACCTTCAGAGCTGCACCAATGTCCCCCCTGTTCCTTCTCCATACATTTTATTGCGCCATGGAAAGTTTTATTTGCTCTCAAGCAATTTGCTCTGGAAACCCCCTGTAGATCCTGTGAGTACTGTACGTTTGTACACATAACATGCCTGCGCATGATACACACGCACACACACACACAAACACACTTGCATGTGTCTGAACGGGGTTCCCCTTTAGACACCGGATAAATAACTAACTTCAAACAGTAAACTAGGTGCTAATGAACTGGATCCTGACAGGGTTTGCTTTCCGCGAGCACAGACCCAGCCCACAATGGATCCATTCACAGGATCTCAGCCATGGAAAGTGTTGGTAAAGTAATCCCGCTAGAGTTTATGCGACCTTTTCTAACTCTCAGTACGTCTTTCTCCCCTCGGGCCTTTAAGGTCCGGCCAAAAACAACACTGACCTCCATCAGCTGATACAGGCAGAGGCTACCCACATTTGCATGTTTCAAAATGGCACCCATTCACAACCAGTTGGCAAATTGATGTGGGGAGGAAAGGAACACAACGCCCCACTTCCTCTTACGCCGTACCTGCGAGATCAGTCACAGCAACTTCAAGGCCGGTGTCGAGGGGTTGTTTCTTCCATGTCGCTCCGCAGCGCAGGACGTGGCTGATGGCATGGAAACGCTTCCGTGCACACGTGGCCAGATCGCCCGATATCCTCTGCACACAGGACCTGCAAGAAAAGGTGTTATTTTATCTTTCACAGAATATGGGCAGTGTTCCCACTGTGTCTCTGTTTGCTCTGACAAACCTAATAAAAGTCACAGCATTGCATATGGCTTTATTCAACATATTTGATATTCACACTAGGGGTGCATGATATGGATTTAGTTTTTTGAGCCGATACCGATAACTAAGTCATCTATCAGGTAACTAATTACCTGCTTCTCATGGCCAGTGCCGATAAGATAACTGATAATTTCACATTTTTGTATTTTAAAAAGAAGTTCATAACCTGTAGTTTATGCACACCTGAGTTTAAGAAAGGCTAAAATGTAGTGAGCAAAGATGGATGATTTAATATGTCATAGCTCCAACGTAAACAAATCTAACTGTTGTCAACACAACATAAACAAACAAGTTCTGACTCTTCAAATATTCATTTAGGCCTATTTGTTTCTTGTAAAGTACATTAAAAAATTTCACAAATATGACAGCAATTTCACTTTGTACTATCAACCGGTAATTTATCAGCTATAATTTAATTATCGGAATAATATCTAATAATATAAATGTCCCATTATCGTCCGATAATTTATCGGTACTGATATATATTGTGCATCCCTAATTCACACAGGAATAAAAATGTCAGCTGCTGCAAACTTTCATGCACAGCTGCTAAAACTAACAAAGAAGGACAGAGACAGTTAAGATTTGAGCATTTCATCATAAATCCTGCTAACAAAAAGGACAGTAAACTCATCAGTGTTAATATCTGAAAAAGGCCATTTCTCCGCCGTTCTTTCTTTCAGTTTATCTGCCTGAGGTGAATGATCACCTCCTATCCATATGGCTGCCCTCGTCTATATCTTTTATGTTTCTGGGCAGCAAAGGGATGAAATACTGCCGGTGACAGGTAAAGCGATACTCTGTAATGGAAGTTGTTTTACAGTAGCCACTTTTCAGAAAAAAGCGCAATATTTAAACATGTGATATCCTGTTCCAAACCACAGTTCAGAACAGCCTCTATGTAAGGGTCACACTGCACCGAAAACCTGTATTTATGGCTATCTGACCTGACACCGTGAAAAGTTTTATTTCTATCAGATGTTTCCATGCAAGGAGAGGTGAACTGAAAAAAAGGGAATATCAGTCGTGGCTGTGTTATATGGAACGTTCAAATGTAATTGAAAATGCATGCAACTTTCTGCAGGTTTTAACTTCTTTTTCACATAAAAAAACATTTTTTGTATATAGAATTTTACAGCATCCAGCATAGGCCCTGCATGGTAACATTTTTATAAGCTTCAATGGAAACATCCACAAGCATGGACGTAAGACGCCATTTACTGAAGCAGCTATCGCTCCACCCATATGAATAAACAATTAATTTTAGAAATAAAAGAGCCTTTATGCTGAGCCTTCACTGCGGTGCAAGGATTACACAGTCTATCTGAGGAGAGGACGGTAATATTTAGGCAAATACAGGCACTTTTGTCAACACGTACGGTCTGTATTTAGTCAATCACTCTGCTCTCTGTCATAGATCCTCTCTTGACCATCACACCTGCGTTGCTCGACTCTCATCACAACAGAATGTCACATTACGCTGACATTTGTAAAACAAATAACCTGCCAGGTGCAGGTTGTCCTTTCTTGAGTTTTATTTTCACGTTTAAAAAGGGAACTGGTATGGAATTTCATGGTAGCTGTGGAGGCCAGTGGCTTAAGAATAAATCAATTCCCATTAAAAAAAAAAAAAAAGAAAGTAAGAAACGGAACAAAGACGTGATTTTGACAGCCTCGAAAAAGTGAAAATGAATCAGAGCTGCAACACTTATAAGGCAGTGTAGCTCCCCAGAGCCCTGTGCTGTCAAAAGCCTCTCTTCCAGTGCTGGTTCTCAGGCCTCCTGACCCCCTCAGTCCCGGTCCCACAGGATCAGACCCGAGGTTTGTTGGGTTGTAGAGGTGGGAGCGTCCAAAGGGGATGTAGGGGCTGAGGTGAAGGGGATGTGGAGCGCCGAGGTGCGCAGTGGTCGGTAACCTTATGAAAACAACACCTTTGAACAGTGTTTACCTCCGAACCCGTATTAAGTCATGAATGAGGCCTCCGTCGACACGTCAAAGAAGGTGGTGAGGTAAGTTAAGTTTCTTGTTGCATTCATTACGCGCTCTCGTCTATCCCACCTCCCCACTACATCCCTAGAAGAACAACCCCCCCACCACCACCCCCACCACCACCACCACCACCACCCCACCTCACCCCAAAAGCATGGGGCTCGGCAGCATGAATGGGGCATTGTGATGCGTCTCCGTCACGGCAGTGAATGTTTTCACTTCCATTTGATCCGTCGGCGAGGCTGCTAATTGGGTAAGCGTGTTCCCAGGTCACCAGGAGGTTTCTCTTTCCATAAATACAGAAAGCCGGCGAAGGCTTCTACAGATGTTGTTTCCCACCCGCTTCCAAGTAGGTTCAGACCAGCTTCAGGCAGTAGATGTAATTTATTGTGTCTAAAACCACAGTCCAAAATTTTTCCCTCTCTCTCTCCTCATCACTCTCAAGACCACATTTTATCATTCTCCCAGGCGCTGCAGCAAAGCTCCGTTGATATTCGTCCTTTCCTTTAGCTCGGACTGTGTGTGCCGTGTTGCCATTACGACCACAGGTGTCATGATGACATGGACATGGTGTTACTTTGTCTGTACTCCATCCAGGCCTGACAGCTCCAGATGATGTTATTTTCCATGTGTCTGTCCACCAATGACACAGTTTATGAGGCTCAGGGTTTATTTGTTTGTTTTTGTCATGGAATTTACATTTCCTCTCTCACACAAGGACTCAAGACGACCTTGTGTGCCAGCACTAAAGACCGAGCTGGAACAGAGAGCTTAAGGCAGGCTTGCAGGCATGTTTGCTACTTTTAATCTGCAGGGTGTGGTCTACGGCTGTCCTCGACTACAGATATTCTTAGTCGACTAACACTCATACCATTTTGTCAGTCGATTAGTTGATTTAACCCTTTAAGAACTAAAGCACCATGTAAAAAAAAGTATTCTAAAACCAAAGTATTGTTTGAATTATTGTGAATAAATTGTTTTTTAAAAATCAATAAAACACGCTCACGTTGCATCCGGCTCTAAACGGAGAAGCATGCAAACGTCACACCCGGACTTAAGGGGTTAATCGACAGTAAAACTGAGTTTCTCCACAAAGAATCATGCAAAAGCACCACTTGTGCTGAGCACATCTTGTGTTTACCAAAGACGTGCTCATAAGTTTCTTGGAAATAAGTCATTCAGCTTGAAAAAAAGCATAAAAAATGGCTAATCGAAGAAATCTTCGAAGAAGTCGACCAAAACCAAAATGGCCGATTAGTCGACTAATCGACTAATGTTGTGTTCAGACCAGACGTGAATAAAGTAATTTACTCGCTGAATTCGTGCGAGGATGGACGCTGGAATCTTCTGTTTTGACTCGCTTCATTCATGTGATTTTCTGAGTCACTCGCTGCAGAATTTCAGATTTTTCAATTCACTTGAGTGAGCAAATTTGCGTTATTTGCTTCATCGCGCTGCGCAACTCGCGTCATTCGTGTCGTCCGACCAGAACTCGCATCTAATCAAGTCTTTACATTGACTTTATATGCAGTTCATTCGTGCGAATTTATATATTTGCGTCCGGTGTGTACACGACATAAGAGGGGGCAGCCCTAGTGTGGTCAAAATGATCAAGTGGTCAAAGAAACCTACTTGTGTTGGCATGCACCCACCATGCTGAAGTGTCCTCACCGAGTCTAGGGCTGTTTTCTTGCAGCTGAGTCTGGCGTCCGTCCTTCCTGGATGGGACAAATAAAGAGACAAGTTCTCCACTTAATCAATAAAGTATTATATGATGCTATCAAAGAATGAGACACCACTCCAGACATCCGCTGGGATGGTTTGTGGTATGGTTTCAAAATCATAATCCAGACAGCCAGGGCAGCTAGTGATATTAATTGAGAGTGACTCACAAATACTTCCTTTCATAAGTGTCACCACGTAACTTTAAAGGGCATTTTTATATTGTGATAACTTGAGTGATAATTGGCAGCTGCTGCTTTCTTCCAGTGAGGAAAAATATCATGCAATGGAGGGGATGATATTATAAAGATGTTTTTAATTTCAATACAGACTTGGATTTGAATTACGGCACCTTTATGGGTCAGTGCCATATAACACACATGTGAAGAACTACAGAGTTAGAGCAAAACAGTGGACAGTTTCTGAGCCAAAGACATGAAGCGCCTTTCTCTCAAAACTGGTTCACAAACTGAGGATGTTTCCCTCCTCCAACTTTAATGTGGTCCAATGGCGCCACTGTGTGGCAGCAACACAACTTTATTAAAGTTATAATGTCCGTCCTTTACTTATCAGTTGGTTGATTTAACAGAAAAATGTCAAATTGTTAATTAATGTATCTGAATGCACTCATGCAGAAGGATCTCTTAAATACAAAAAGACTAAACAGTATTTGTGAATATATTACTGATGTAGAAATATGACTATTATTTTCCAGTCACAGTATGACTAATAACTAATAGCTTCTTGCCCATTAAATGACCATAACATGACTAATCAACTAAAAATCTCTTTGTCCACCGAGACTTAAATAACAGACTTCAACTGACTGACTAAGAAGGGGCAAGTACAGTACAAACTTCTTTTCCATCTCTGTGTCTCTATTTTTCTCCTAAAATTTGGAAATTAATTGAGTGTTATCTAATGCACATCTGGTAGAGAGGCACACAGGAAAATTAAATCATGCAAAAGAAAGCAATTTATGTAATTTAGGCACTGGATTCTTGACACAAGATTATGATTAAAACACTGCATTTTTAAATAAATTTAGTGGTGACAGTGTGCAGGAATTGATTACTTTTTTTCCCACAATTGGTGGTTGTCATGTATTAAAAAGACAGTCTTCACATACTTAAAATGTAACAATCTTCAACTTTGATCTGTGCTCAGGCTGATCTGTGTTTACTCCCCTGTAATATAATGTATACTTCCATTTGAATACATGAGTCTGATGTCACCATCTAGTCATACTGTAATACACCTTTATCTCCAGCCAAGTCAAAAAAAAAAGATACTGTATGATCTTACCAATGGAAACCAGGGGGTGGCAGGCTTCACACACAGGCTCGTCTCCTGACCTGTAACAGAAGAAAAGTTCCCATCATGCACTGCTAAACAAACACACCTACATATTAAAAGCTACAAACTCAGTGTGGCTGACTGGTTGTCAGTAGAACGCCATCTGTACAAATGATAAAAATGCTAGCCCTCAGTTTTACTGTTATTGTAGTTTCATAAGCTGGCACGGCCATTATTATGTGGAAAGGACTCAGTGATTCATCTTGATTCACTCATTGGGCAGGATGTGGGCATTAAGGAAGGTGGGCTGATTCATCGGAGGTAAACTATTCATCATGTTGTGGGCCTGTTGCTTTAAATCCACTTAAACTGGAGCAACAGCCCTGATATGATATTTGCATTATAACTATACCTCCTCTGAAGGTATCCAAATTCAATCCCTCCAGGTTTATTTTTTTCTTCTAGTAGTCTGTGTAAACAGGTCAACATCAGATTAAACCTTTTCAAAAAACTTTTTAAAAGCTTGTAGCTTTGTATTTGACATGATTTTGACAGAAAGCAACCGTGTGTTAGCAGTTATTTGCTGCATGTATAATTAGGAATTGTTTAGAGGAGTATCTCCCCAAATATCACAGCAATGCAGTACTATTTCCACAGGCTGAGTAGTACCAAAGATATTCAATGTATCCCTCGTTTCTGGTAGTACTCCCAATGACTGGTAAACTGACATTTAGCCTATGTGTAAAGTTGGTGGACTGCCCCTTTATAACATTAATTGACCTAGCTAAGAGTTTAAATCATGGTTTTAATACTGTATGATAAATATACATTCACATTCATAACTCCAGTCTTCTATCAATCCATGAATCAGTGGTTAGCCAGTGAAAGACCCAACCGTATCAAATTAAAATACTGTTTTATACTATATTATATATTCTCAGTGGTGAAAGAAGTATTCAGATCTTTTACTTAAGTGAAAGTACTAATACCACACTGTAAAAACACTGTTACAAGTAAAAGTCCTGCATTGAAAAAGTTACTTAAGTAAAAGTATGCAAGTATAATCAGAGAAATGTACTTAAAATATTAAAAGTAAAAGTACTCAATGCAGAAAAATCCTCACATTTTTTAAGATGGAAAAAAAAAATTTAACAT
>JAOVVB010061943.1:0-14302 GCA_028570985.1 Heterobranchus longifilis | reverse complement strand
TCTGATTGTCCCTGCAGATTGGGATTGTCTAACAGACTCTCCACCTCATGCTTTTCAGATGCATAAATTCAAACCGTGACTTCAGATTTCATTCTCAAACTATGCATGCCTTAAACAATACAGTTCCACGAACGTTTAGCACAATTCCAAATGCTGCTCTGGCTGCAGTGAAACAAACATCCCAGCAGAAAGAAATCAATTTCTTACGTGTTAAAAATAACCTGATAATCTGAAACAAGTGATTCCATTGGAATATAAACACACAGATCAGACATGTAAAAAGAGCCCAGGCCCTGTCACAATCCGCCTCGTCTGTTTGTGTTGTACAGTGCAACATCAAAGCAGCTGAAACATTAAGAAATTAAGCAACTTATTGGTGACAGGAAAAAGCAGCAGTGACATGCAGCCGGTGTATAAATATCTCTCTCTCGGGCTCTTCCGTGAACAGAAGAGGCTCCTTATTGAGGAGATCCACTGTTTGCGAAGCGTAGCCCCTCTGTTTCTGTAGGCCCTTCAGGGGCCGGGGCTGGCTGACAATGCCGGCCATTCTTAGCACTTTACTGCCCCAGATGACTGTGTCAGTGGCCCCCAGGCTGGTGACAGAGTCCCGTGACCAGCACTGCACCCCAGCCCCAACCCCAACCCCAGCCTCAGCCAAGAACCAGACCCAGCCACGGATATGTCTGCGCACAGTCCCATCTCCGAGACCCCGGTACCGCTGGAGATCTGTCCCGTCCCAGCGTTACCTCTCCAACTACACTACATTACTACCTTACTACACTACCTTACATCCTGTATTACAGAACTGCAACAGTTGATTAATAGATTAGTCAATAAACAGAAGAGTAATTGGCAATTATTTTGATAATCAGTTGTTTCAGTCCCTTTTTAAGCATTAACTCCAAACACAGACTTGCTGCTTTTCAGTGTAAACGGAATATCTTTAGAATTTGTCCTGTTCATCAGATCAAAAAAATATATTTAAAAATGCCACCTTGCGCTCTGAGAAACATTTTTCAGTATTTTTCTGATATTTTATATACTAAAAGCTCAATCTATTAATTATTCATCTGCAGATTCATCGATAATAATAACCATTAGATGCAGCTCTACTGTTTTTCACTAAACTTTTTCAGCATAATTTGTGACATTCAAGGATTAATATGATAATATGAAAAGGTTATAACACATTTCAGACTTCAGATATTCAAAAAGTTCAGATTTATTTTGTTTTTTTTGCATGTCAAAATGTTGCAACTATTTCAGTTGCAGCCGGAGTCACGACATGTTGTTGTTATTAACATCTTCTCAAAGTGTGTGACGATGACATCCATTTTCCAATCCACCCTGAAAAACCCCCACTTTTCCTCAGTTTTTGATCTTTGCCACTTCCATTTAATCCTCATTCGAATCAATGGCGATGGTGCCAAAAAGTGTGAATGTCTCTGGATGGCTGAAGCAAGAACAATCTGATATTTGTTTCAGTTTGAAGGGTGAGTCAGGGCCAAGTCTCGTCTTCCTGTATGTTTTCAAATGTGTGTATTTACTGGTGTGTGGTGTGATTACCATAAACTGAGATTGTGGGCATTAATAACTGAAGAGGAATTGATGTACAAAAGTATGAGTAGCACTTTGAATAGGTAAGGCAAGTAGGGCTGCAACTATTTCTATTATTATATTTTTTTCTGCCACTTACTTACTTGATTAATTGATGAATCACAGAATATAGTGAAACATGTCTAACAAAATTTAGTAAACCCTAAGGTGACATCTTCAAATTGTTTTGTCTGACCAGCGGTCCAAAGCCTAAAGATATTCCGTGTACCATCACATATGACAAAGAAAAGCATCACATCCTCACAACTGAGAAACTGGAACTACGACTTCACAGAATAAATAGCAGTACATTTTGCAGCTCTAATGTTAAGTAGAGCTGCTATATCGCGGTGTGGATTCATTCAGGACACATGAAACTTTTCTTATCTGCATCACTTATTTCAGACAGTCAAACACTGAAAGCATACTGGTAAACTACAATGACCACAATGCATTATGACTTGGACATAAAGGATGGCGTTTCTTAAATAGAGTGCTGCAGGAATGAGTCCCGAAACCCGGAAATGAGTTCTGTATTTTTGCACTTTTAAGAGTTGAAGAGATTTTCATGTTTTGTTCTAGGGCCGATACCGATGTCTTTATGTTGTTGTTTATATTGTCTTGTTGTTATTTATTTCCCCCTTTTTGCCAGGGAAACAAAGAAATCTTCATTATTAAAAAGAAAATAACTGAACTGTTTTAAAGTCATTCAACATTTCATTACAATATCTTTGAATGAGCACAAATTCAATCATACAAACAACTTTTAATATAACCCTCTTTCACATGAAAAAGATCATTTCTTTAAAAAAAACTAACTGCGTCAAAAGCATTTTTAACCTTTAAACACAACATTTAGCCAGCACAAAACTGATGCAACAGAACAGATAAATATCGGTCACTGCCATCGGTGAATGTCTTATTATTTGCCGATTGCAGCCAACAAGGAGAATATCGGTGCATCCTTACTTTGTTCTACGACATAAAATACGTCGGTGAATAACCCACTTGTGAATTTTTAAGCTTTTACACGTCTTAAAATAGGCTGGGTGCAAACAAGTGGCTAAATGAGACTACAGAGGTTGTCGAGGACGTTAAACGTCACCATCATCTTAGCAGCGGTGGCGATGAAGTCGTGCAACCGTGATGTAGTTAGTTCACAGCCTAACATTCGCTTTTTACTTCCTGGCGATTGCATTTACGCTTCAAAACTCATAAAAGTGGTGTTCCATTCGTGAAGATTATCTTGCTGAACAAAATGTGCAAGTATCATAAACTTTTGTTTGCCACAGAGCTTAATCTGCATCTAGAGCAGGGGTGGCCAAACTTTTTTGATTGTGGGCCAAGGAGTCACGGGCCAAACAACAGTAAATGCATAGTTTTCAACCAGTTACACTGCAGGAAAATCAGTGTTTCCCTATGTGACTAAATAACTGCAACACTACTAAAGAGTAGGCCTTAATGTTTGATTACAGTATTTCTGTATCTGCTCTAAAATGTAATTTAAATTAATCCAATACTTTTAAACTAATAAAGTGCATGGCCTAAGCGCTCACTTAAAATATTGCAATGCTATGTGTAAATCTGTAAGTCTACTATTAAAATGTAACTAACAGAACAGGCATGGTAAAATATTGGTTTCTGTGCCAAGAGGTTAAAACAGAGATAATTCCACTACATTTCAAATTAAAAATACCCAGTGGAAAAAAGCCTGGGTACAAAATATGAACTAGTATATTTTAAAAAATCCACTGCAGGCCATTTAAAAATGGCAGTAGTTTGGCCAACCCAGATGTGGAGTAACTGTAGTCCATTAGGTGTTAGTGTTCATTAAAACAGAAATTGAAGGTTCATCTACGTCCATTTCTGACAACACAACCCATTCTTACTTCATAGTACAGTTCTGTTAGCTTAGACACAATGTAAGTTGGTGTCTTTTGTTATTCAAGAGTTCCTCATATGCCATTTTTAATCATCAGTGGCTGTTCCTTCATTTTTCAGGGACAACGGTCTCAAAGCCATCGAGAACCTGATGGAGAAGAAAGGAAAGTTTGACTACATCCTGCTAGAAACCACAGGCCTCGCTGATCCAGGTACCGCACATCTTGCAAAGTTATCATATAAGTCTGTATTTGATCGTTAAGTAAACTGTAACTGTTGACATTTAACAGTCAGCTCCATGCAGGATCCATACAGTATCTCCCTGAAAACCCTGCAGCCAAAAATGCTACATTCAAGAGCAGCCTTCAGTATTAAGGCACGGTCACAAATACACAAAATTAACATTGGCGAATATTCGCCTCCCATTCACTTCAATTCTAAGCGAGTGAAGGGGAGAATAAAACATCCACTTCTGGTGGCAAAGCAAAAGGTGAACTCTGACCGGTGAAATCGCAGCTTCAACCAATAGCAAAGAAGTGTGTGTGGTTGACCCATTCAGCATGAATATCACCTCGGGAAGGAGAGAGTCACTCGCTTGCATTCGCACATGTGTGATCGTGTCCTTATGGGGACGCTATCTGGACTGAAACAGACTGGTCTACAAGGGAACAGATATTAAAGGGTACTCCGTTCTGCTGCTTTCTGTATACTGCGAAAATACAATACAATGCTTGTTTAACACAAAAGCCACCAATAAAAAAAGAATAATAGTTACATTTTAAAGTGCAGTTTTCTACTGCTACTCTCTTTCAATTAAATAAAAAAATCCCAGAGTGCAATATCACTTTTTCACGTCTTTCACACAAGTTGACATGGGGATGATAGCAGTGGCGGTATATAGCTTTACTTCTGCTGGGAGGAAACCCCAGGGGGAAAATCAAGTCGCTGCAGCCGGGACGTAGCGCCACCCAAGACGATTGTGATTGGTTTAAAGAAATACAAACAGGCCAGGGAGTTTTTTCCACCATACCAGAGTGAAAGCCACTGAATCCAGACCTCCCCCCCAGTGCGGACACAGCGCTGTGGAGGTAGGTCTGGCTACACGAGACTACTGGGATGATAATAAAAAAACAATATATTGTGCGTATATATTATATATATATATATATGAACAACCAGCAGCTGTAAGTCATGTTAGAATAAACCTGTTAGATGTCCGCTATTAATACTATTCTGCACTCTGCTGTATAATAACTTCATTAATTTTGACTTAAGACTCTCTGCTTATAGTCTATTCTGTCTTTTTTTTTACTCAGAACAAGTTAGCATTCCTGGGACAATACTTATGGATAACTTATGGATCAGGCAATGTTTTTCTCTCTGTGTGTGTCTTAATGATGATTAAACTCCTGCAGATTTCTTTCTAAAGCTCACATCACAAGTGAAACATTTTGTCACTCTGAGGACCAGACTTGTGTTGCCGTGACAGGAGCATCCAAAGAGCCTATTTTCCCCCAAAAAAACACACCTAGCTGTCCGTTCAGCTCTCAGCTTTGAATCAGGAAATCAATATTAGGCCATTATAGGGCGAGCGCTGTGACACACCAAGTGTGTCGCTAAGTGACAGGTGTCAGGAGGTAGCAGCATGTGCAGACACACACCACTTGGCCTCACAGACAGAAGCAACAGAGCACGCTCAGACCGGGGTCGTCCTCACTCCTCTGCCATGTCATTGGCCGAGACAGGCTCGTTATCAACCAGGACAGGCCTGTCATTGGCCCCGGCAGCGCCGTCAATCATAAAGCCTCCCGGGGGATTCTCCTCTTCCATTCAGGAAGAGGTTGGATGAGTTATGTGAAACATGCCACTCAAAAACAGTGTTTTCATTACGCATCCATCAAATATTTACAATGCTTTCTTATTCTCGCCTGACAGTTTGACAAAAGTGCATTATGTGAACAAGCTTTAGCTGGCATGGTAACATAGGGTCTTATAATAACCGTGTTCACAGGAAAATAGAAACAAACCACATGTACCAGCAGGAGATAAACAATTGAAAGCTTCTGATATTGGTTTTATCTGCTCCACAGAGCTCAGGCTGAAAGGAATACATGCAGAGTTTCTGAAAATAATCCAGTGCAGACTTTAAACACAAAAACTTAAGATGTGGATGTCATTGAATATTAATTTCATCTTGAAATTATAAAATGATCATTACATGATGTCACTTATAAAGGAAAAATGCCAGAAATATGCTGATTTAAGCTCCTCAAATGTGATTATTTGCTGTTTTATATTATTGTAAATTAAACATCCATGGGTTTTAAGTAATGTGATAGATGTTACCTTGCACTTGGTGAATTGTGATGGGCATGTTTCACTGTTTTCTGACATTTTAAAGACTTAATGATTAAATGATAAATTAAAGACAGTTCTGAAAATAATAATTGTTTGCATTGTTTAAATAGTAGATTGGCTCCTTTAACATATTTTCAAAAGCTGTAAAACATTTTACATCATCAGTCTTGTAATTTGTATCAATCACCTCTGATGTCTGACAGTGTATTTCATTAACCACAGTCATTTCTATCTAACATGCCAGGGGACTGCATTTTGAAGCTTGGTTTTCTCTATTATTGTGTTTAATAGGTACATTTATGTGGGAAAAAGACAAAAAAAGATCTTAATATGCAGTTCATATCCTCTATAGGAGCCGTGGCCTCCATGTTCTGGGTGGATGCAGAGCTCGGCAGTGACATCTATTTGGATGGTAAGATATTTGTAATGATACAGTGTGTCTTTGTCCATCATGCAGTGAAATTGGTGATGGGAATATTAATTTTGCTTAATGTGCCTAGAGTGTCAAACCTAACATCTCTAATATCACTGCTTTCATTTTAGTGCTGCCAATTAAAAACATTATACTGATAAATGGAGGTGTCACATTTTTAAATGTTAAAAGCCTTAAAATGCTTTACTATAAAACTGATAAAATCCCAACACAATTAACACTAATAGGTCTACAGAGATCAAAATATCTACTACTCAAATGTTTTTAGTCAGACAGCATTGACCCAATTATTTTACTAAACCTGCAGGGATGGTGCTTTTGAAGAAAATGCTATAATTAAAGATTTCTACATTTGAGGCTCCAACTATAGTCCACTTTTGAAGAGACATTTTTTTCTGACTTATTTGCAGGGGGTGACATATTTTCTTGTTTGTGTATCTGTTTTACTGGTCTGTGTGTGTGTGCAAATACTCAGCTGTCCGCTCTGTTGTGACAGGCTAGCAGACCAAAAGTGGACTTCAAGTAACTCAGAGAAAGTGCTTTAGACAAACAGACAAAACTAAACACCAAAAGGCAATTCGGAAAGGAATGTGCACAAGTTGTGGCACTGCATTTGATTCACTGATCAATTTATGTTTTTGACTTTGTTCATCCTAGGCATCGTCACAGTCATCGACGCCAAGTATGGACTGCAGGTAAGAACTTCTTATTTTTTTAGAAAATGCCATGTTTATTGCTGAAATCAATCAACAGAATATAGTTGATTAATTATTGAAGACATTTATCAAGCAAAAATGCTCAACATTTGCTGCATGGTTCCAGCTTCTGACGTCTGCAAATTTAATATATTTGGATTTTGGACTGTTAGTCAGACAAGTGCTTTAAAAACTTTTGTTGCACCCTCAGTGCTTCCTTCTGAGCAATACCTAAATACACTGTGTTTATTGTGACTTTAAACATACAATGTAATTTTCTGTGACTAGTCTCCCAATCAAACAATAACAAAAGACGTAGTTTGGAGACGTTGTGAAGTAACGTGGAATCATGGGAGCTGTGGTCTTCACCACTATTGCCATCACTGCAGCCAGATTCTCTCGGTTAGGATCCCCTCAATGCTCATCGTTCAGGAGGTCTTTACCAGGAGCCAAATTATCCACAAAGATCTCCTCCTCTCCAAAACAAACAGACCCGGTGATTAAAACCAGTGCTGATCGGCAGATACAGGACGTCCCTGAGGGGCTGCGAGCCGAGCTGCTGCTAACATTTACTCAGCTTGTTTCTCTGATAACTTGACATCCAGACGTCCGATGACTAAAATCCTTCATCCACTTAAAATACATAGTTAAAAACGACCAAGATCTAAAAAAGTGTATTGTAAAAATGTGGCTTAAAACTGGATAAAAAAGCCAATTTATGACGGCTTCTAGCAGACAACCACAACACTGACACGTGTGCAAAGGACATATGACGTTACTGACAGGTGACCAAATGTAACAGTGATGGACCGCTATCTGGAATAGAATTACAGATTTCTCTAGGTTCCAAAATTGTTGGAAACATTTGGGATAATGTAAAATTATACAACACAGATCGAGTCGTTTTTAAACATTTGAATGTGGAAAAGTTACATATTATACCTTTAAATCTAAAATAAGCTGTTAAACTTGTGAGATTGTTCATAAACCCCCAGAATATCGGAACACACACACATCCTGCCGTCCCTGAGGTATATAAAAGAAACGGGACAAGTGACACCTAGATAATGGGCTCTAATTTGAAGGTGTCATACTCAGTGAGGTGACACATTTCATGGCCTATAGGTGCTGCTTCTCATTGGAAAAAGGCAAGATGGAGGAAATAATGAGAGAAAGAAGGACAGGATAACTGATAGTGAAAGAGTAATTGGTATCAGAAATGTGACCATTGTAATAGGACTGTCACATTCACTCTCCTGCATTTCCCCTCATGTGTCCTGTAAAATATCTGTCTGTCTGAGGGGGTTTCAAGTTAACTTGAGGCGTTGGCCTCACACCCTCTGAACGGCCTTCGTCTCTTGGTACAGAGACGGTTAAATAAAAAAGCAGCAACTGGCCATTCTATTATGTTTTTTTAATACATTTTTGTCATTCATTCCTTCAGAAATGAAGCGGTGGTGATGCACACGGACAGTGACAGATTAATGTCACATTGACACTCAGGGGTCATGATCCAGATTAACACCTCCTGCTCCGTCTGTTATTACATATTAAACTGTTTTGGAAAACGCCGCCTGCATCCCCGGTGCAAACACAAAGACACAAGCAGAAAATGAAAAGCGATCTCTTGTGGATTCACGTGTTGAGAAAGTCACTTAGTTCACAAAGATGAAAGACAGGCCTTTCTTTTACCAATTTATCTGTCACGTTTTGTTTTGGCTGTTTTTTTTTTTTTTTCCAAGAATGTGTTTAAAGTTGGAAATCTATAGGGTCAGCTTGAGCAATGTTTGCACTTTTAAAGCCTTTTTTTCCCTTTCATTTTCTGGTTGCATGTCTAAGTTACGTTCACCATCTTTGCTTTTCTGTAGCAACTAACTGAAGAAAAAGCAGATGGACTCGTCAATGAAGCAGCCAGGTATGTTTAAATAATTACTTCCACAGTTTGGAAATGCACCTATTTGCTTTCTTCCAGAGAGAAAACACGCTGCTGTTTTTAACAGATGAAACAAATTGAGATATAGCATGTTAATTAGTGAGCTTTACAGATGCTGGTGCTGTAGGTGGGTTTTGTTACCTTTGGACAGCCTGGCTAGCTGTTTGCCTCTGTTTCCAGTCTGTATGCTAAGCTAAGCTAACCGGCTGCTGGTGGTAGTTGTATATGCACCGTGCACACATGATAGTGGTTTTCCCAAAATGCCGAACTATTCCTTTAAGACTAAACAAAGCGATCAGTATCCACCACACTATGTCTCATAACTTGCTGTTGACCGTACTCTTGCCACCCGCCAGTCTGTCTCCCCGGGCGTCTCTGTGTTTGTCTCCTCCAGCAGCTGTGTGGTGTTGTTGTTGAACAAATACACTGATGAAGAAAGACCAGTTGCATGACCCTTTGCATTCTTGGTCTTTGTTTGTGTTTTCACCTCTAAACTAAACAGCGCTCAGCTCCCATTTGAGATTGGCATGTACTGCCCACTGCCACCCATGAAAACCCATACACTTACAACTTCACTCGTTATAGTTAGTCAGTAAGTGTCGTGCACCAGAAGGTGCCCGGCCTACATGGGCTTACAAGACGCTACAAACAATAACAAACAAACAAGAGCAATAAACATCATATATCACATGTCATGCACTTCTATGTTATAAGTATGAACAAGGTGATGACTTCCTGGTTTAGTGTTTTTACTCATGATCTTAATTTTGTGTGATTCATGGTGCAAAATCCTGTCGCTGTTGTTGGTTTTGTGCAAATTGTTTCAATTTGCCGGATAAACATAATGTTGTGTTTAATATCTGTTTAGGCAGATTGCTGTAGCTGACCTGACCATAATCAACAAGACAGACCTGGTGAATGAGGAGGAACTCACTCAAATACGAGACGCCGTCAGGTCAGCATCACATACTTTTACTGCTCATCATCATCATTTTTCTAGTAGTAGTCTGCTTTTTATGTAACTTTGGGACAATACATGTATTAGGGCAAAAAGAACAACGTTGTAGAGGGAGAGAGTAGGAGGAACAAGGTCCAATTTGTCCATTATCTAATATTCAACTTTTTTTCCTCTCACTTCAGGTCTGTAAATGGTCTTGTAAAGATTCTAGAAAGCCAGAGGTCAAGGTATGTTTTTTTATGAACAAAAAACAATATTTTTTGCAGCAGGTCCCCTGCTTTGTTTAGTGTAACAGATGAACTGCACGTGCTGCTCCTGCTCAGATCTTTATATCAAAGATGAAGCTGGTCAGGCGTGACATTGCTCAAGAGAAACCCCCAACACACACACACACACACACACACACGTATACATACACAAACTGCTGCACCCTGAATAAACACCAAACCTTCAATGGTGTCCAGTTACCCACAAGTCTTTGCTCTTTGACCCTGGGTCTTCAGGCCGACATGGTTGCATATGTGTGAATGTGCGTGCGTGCAAATATGTGTGTATACGCACCCTCTGTGTTAGCATGTTGTGTGTTATTGGAGCCAGGTAGCATCTGGCTAACACAAGCAATGTGTATCAAAGGTTTGGGTGTGTTTCGGATCTGCTTTGCCCCCCGACAGAGTTCAGACCAGGGTGAACACATGAAAGACACCGTGCAGTGAGGGGTTAATCGGAAAAACATTCCCACAACTTTTCTCTTGAGCCAGTTCACTCAGTTACGCTTAATGTTAGTTTTAGCCAATTTATAGTGAGTGATCTTCTTCCGCAGGGTGGATCTCTCTGAAGTACTCGATCTGCATTCTTTTGACAGTAAAGATGGAGCAAAGTGAGTTGGTTTTGTCCCATTTTCAGTTTCATGCAAGAAGAAATAAATGTACTTCTAAAAAACAAATACTGTATTTGTAAAGGGATATTTCGCGAATTTAAATCCAGCTCTGTGTCATGGCAGTATGGGCAGTGTGTGCGGATGAACGGTGTCTGGCTTCGCTCTGTGGCACTAGCGCGTAGAGCGCGCTGTGTAGCGGCGCAACGAGGTCTGCGGAAGTCCGCCAAGATCCACCGGATGACACGAAACGACGTGTTTCACACTATCCACACTGCCATGACACAGAGCTGCTTGAAAATGGGCAAAGTATCCCTTTAAAAAAACCTAGATATATCAGCTGATATTTGTCACATAAACATTTTTAAGGATCCCTGAAATTCGGTTGTGACTAAGATTAAGTATTTCCCTGTGCTCTCTGGCAAACAAGTGATGTAAATTACATATTACAAATTACAACATATTTCTTTAACAAAAGCGGTTTGGTTCACTCTCCTCTGCGGAAAAGAGGAAGCAAACAGGCAAAAGAAAAAAAAGCTCAAGTAGTTGTCACTTCAGATTTTCATTACTGTGTGTTTGAGGTGGATACCAATATCGAGAGTTTCAAAGGTTTACAACGATGAAACAACTGATATTCTTTTTTGTAACACTTTATATTAAGGTACGCATATTTACAATTAACTAGTTGCTTATTAGCATGCATATTTGTAACATATTGACTCTGTTAGTCATTATAAAGCACTTATTAATGGCTTGTTCTGCATGACATATTCTACAACTACTAGGCCATTAACTAAGAGGTCTCCCTCAATAACTTCCTACTGCTTAGTGATAATAAGTCAGGAAGTTGTACATGAATTACAATCTTAATCCGTACAGGCCGTATAAAGTGGTAGTACCACAAGATTAGGCATTCTCCTTTATTAAAACTTTATAAATATGGTCTAATCTTATGTAACAAAACTACATGTGCTAACAGTGTCCAAATAACTCTAAATTAAGTTACCTATATTTTAAATAAGTGAAACACTGTATTCAACATTTTTGATATGGATACCCAAAATTTGTGACAAGAAGAAATGTGATAAAATATTTACTGAGCAGGACATTTCACATCTGAAAGATAAACATGTCAGTGTTTTTAAAATTGCCTCAAACATATATTTGGCATTTCTTCACTGCAGTGTTACTTATCGGCTGACACACTGTATATGCCGATGCTAATATGCCCGCTGATATAGCACCCGTCGTGTCCTATTTCAAAACTTGCCGTGATTTTGATGGTCTTTGTCGCGAGTCTATCTGAACCGTGTACCCAGCGGTCTTTGATACTGTTGCTCATCATGTTTCTCTCTAATTAACAAACTCTTTTATTGAGCGTCCCCCCTGTTACACCGCGGGGTGGTCATCATAGTGTGTCCCCCTGTAGAATGTCAATCTCATGAATAGAGTCAGTGTTCATCCTTTCATGTGAATGAAACGGGCCGCGGTGTTAAAGCTCTCTTACATGTCCTCGGTCAGTGTCTCTGAGACCAGCTGCGGAGGATTAGAGCTGTGTGTGTCCACTGGCTCCCGAGGAGTCCCCCTTGTCCCAACAGATAGCTCCTTTCCCCCTGCCTTTGAGAGTCCAGGCCCCTCCTCCCCTCAATCCCACGCTGGCTGTTTGAAGCGGCCCCCCGCCGCTCCGCCTGTGTGGTACTAAGAGCACGCAGGGCTCAAGCTGCTGGACACAACATTTAGCCTCCTTGTGAGGTCAGGGGGAGAAGGGGGAGGATGAGGAGGTCTGATGGGGAGAACAAGGGCTGTAGTTTGTTTGGGGGTGGTGGTCGGTGTTTTGTAGGATTTAATTGCCATTTCTAAAGTTTTCACAAGTCCATTCAGAGTTGTGTCATTAGGCACTGATACAGCATGCAGTGTATTATACCGTGAGACCACAAAGGCATAAACTGTGTGGACCAACAGAAGAGAAATTTAAAAAAGTACAGATTCAAATAACTGTTATTTAGGAAGGTCACTGTGACATTAAACATCTGTTTTTCATCATAGACGGCAATAAAAATGAGTTACAGAAGCAACGGAAGATAGAAACCGCATGAAATATGCCACAAAATCAGAATTAAACAGAAATGCAATTATAAAATCCTCAATAAGATAACATAAGCCCTCATCACTGCTTGCGTACATCCTGCGTGTCTGCCGGTTATGACCAGGTCAATCAAAACAAAAGTTTCCCTCCTTGTTTGATCAGAGTCCTGAAGAAGTACAATTACAATGCACAAGAAAAGGGCAAATATTACAGGAATGTCTGAAATTGGCATAACGTTATGGGGGAGAAATGGTGAAAGCACTGCTGTTAAACAACCCAAGAATTCTCCAAACCCATTAAAATAAGACCAATCCAAAACACACATCAAGATTTTAAAATACAAATAAAAATGTCAGCAGCCAGAAGAGAGAGCACATATTTAAATAATCGTAATAATATAAAAAAGAAATAATGTCATTATTGTCAACCTTTTTATTAACACAGGCTCCAAAGATGATAAAAATTACATTAAAAATGTAGCTCTGGTCAGCCATGTAGTACAGCTGACAGATGCATTCATTAATTATTTTTGAAGTATTTGATATGGCTGAATGTAGTAAATGCAACGTGGTTATCTGTCGAGCCTTTTTAAGTTGAAATTAATATCATGTTGGATGAAACTGAAAAAAAAATAGTTACGATGTTTAATCTTTTCTCTCCTCTAAAAACAAGTCTAGCAGAGAAGCTCCAACTTGTGAAAGATACAAGACCACATCTTGACAAGGTATAGTTTGTATGTGTCATTTATTCTTTTATTGCCGATACTGACCTCTCTATGCATCTCTTATAGTTGTCCTTGTTTTGTTTGCTAATTTATTTCAACACATCATTTCCTACAGGATAAAGGGGATGCATTCTCCTGAGGCTAACACTGTGCCTTGCATTCCCCCAGGCTGTGACACTGTAGTGAAAACTCCCTCCCTGCTTTGGTTTTTGTGTTGAGATCGACTTGAGGCTTTTGATGTTTTCTTGTCACACTGCAAATAGAGCCAGTCTCGGTCATACACAGCATCATAGTAGACTGGGCACGCTGTGTTGGCTAGACTAGAGTCTTGGCTACGTGTTACAGCTTTACACTCGTTTGAACGGAATCCAGATGTCATAAAATGTATACAGACCGTGTTTCACGCTTTAATTAGCGGCTGAATGTCAGATATGAATGGGAAACCTCTGGTGTATCATTTTATAAGAAAACACAGTGTCTCCTCAATATCCAAACATCAAATAATTCCAGTTCTTTTCAATAAAAATGTAAATTATGATAAATATTTATTCCAGGATCAGTCCCGTACCAGTTGTCTTAATGTTTTCATCAGGCTTCAGACCAAATGACTCCTCGCAGCAATTAGGCCTCATCTTGTGCTTTATACCCATGAACTTTTATCACAGGATGAGGAGAGATGAGGGTTGTTTGTGTGGGTAAATAACGGCATTGTTGTCTGTTTTCTCCCAAGTTCCCTTTCCCGCATGAAGCTCGACCGTCACTCA
>JAOVVB010061933.1:0-14303 GCA_028570985.1 Heterobranchus longifilis | reverse complement strand
CTTATTCAGCAGATAGCAGCATCTCTTTGTTTCTGAAATCTATAAACGTACATAAATAAAAACAATGTTAGTGCACAAGCAGCATCTCTTTGTTTTTGGTCCTTTTGTAGATCTGCAACAGTCGTAATGTTGCGAGAAAAGTGAAAAATTAGAGAAAAATGTTTACAGAAAAAGTTGTAATGTTTCGAGAAAAAAGTCGTAATTTTTCCAGAAAAAAAGTGGGAATGTTTCAAGAAAAAAAGTCATAATGTTTCGAGAAAATTGTCATCATTTTTCCAGAAAAAATGTTGTAATGTTTTGAGAAAAAATACTCTGCACTTTAATCAGCCTTGTGAATTGGCCGATGCCGATTATCTCAAAATGCCATTAATCGGCCCGATTCTCTCGAGTGTCTGTCTCGAGTACGGTTCATGTGTACTCGGGTTACGGTTCACATCAGTTGTGAAAAACATCTGTTCCAAAACACGGAAGTGGACTGCTATTTAATGCGAGTAGCAGCTGGAGAGTAGAGTTGCAAAACGCCGCAGGTCTCGCACAACACACACACACACGTCCAAACAGCAGCACGGACATGGGTGATAATGAAGGTAGGCAGGCGAGACATTGACATTGTCTCCAAAATCAGGGTTCCTACAGCTTAAGGCAAGTTAGATTTAAGACTTTTTAAGACTTTTAAATAAAATGTATGACCAATTTTACAATTACCAAAACTGAAGAAAAAAAACATGAACTGACATCAGTTAATTAGGGTTAGGGAAAATTTTGCCCAAATGTTTATTGTAACATAATCATATATAACGAGGGTAGAACATAACTGGGAAATAACTGGCATTTGTTGGCGATTTTGTGTTTCTGATTCTGCATGTGAGATTTCACTGCCTTGTTTCCCGCTGTGCCGAGTTTGAAAAACTTTTGCATAAAATACACAGAGCCTCGTATGCATTGTCTCGTACCGGTTTCAGCCAAGACTGAAAGATTGATTTAAGACATTTTAATACAAATTAAGGCCTTATTTTAAGATGAATTAATTCAATGTCTTTTAAGACTTTTGAAGGGACCCTGAAAATATAAACAATAGTAGGCAGAATGTGAAGGTCGACTCCATTGTATGGGCTTCGTATGTTGAGATTGCCGTGCTTTTCTGCAGTGTCGCGACAACATAATATGATGACAAGTGTTGTGGGTACTGAACATTACTAATGTGAAGGCTGAATGACGGGGGACGGGTGATGGGGGGGGCGGGGGAGGCGATCGTACTCGGGCGCAGTACGAATCTAGCGTACCAAATATGAAAACGGCCTCAGTGTCAGAGTAGTTACTGCACATTACATCATGATAGTTGAGGATTATAGGGACAAACTGAAACAATGAGTCTTTACAGCTTCACATCAAACTGATCTGCCGTGCATCAATATTATTAATCTGTGAAAATAAGTCAACTCCACTACATCTATACCCAATATCCTGTGCTCAGAGTGGTATTTGGGTGGTTCAGGCCACCTGGAAACATAGGAAAATCTAAACGTGATGGGCCAAATTCACCAGTCAAATTTGGCAAAAGGTGCACCATTAACTCTGGCAATGGGGATCGTCTTTCAGTGAGGAAAATAGTAAAAAACAAAGTCAATATTGAGCCGAGATTTTACAGAGCAACTTAGTCAAACGGCGGTCCTGTAAAAATACTTCCAGTGAGCATGTGCTTCTGCAGAGCTGCCTCACATCTGGGCACGGTGGGCACAAAGGGCTGATTCAGTCAGGCCACAGTAGTAGGTAGAGCCACAAACGGAGGTACTTTTCATATCTATTTCTCCGAACTCTGTGTTTAAATGTTGGCTGTAGCATTTAGCCACATCTAACAGCTGCAATACCAGCGCGAGGAAACTGAACTGGTGCACCAGAGTTAGTCATTCACCTTTCTGATAACATCTGTAAAGGCTAAAACCTCTGGGGGAGCCAGATACGTGAGAGCTGCCTCCTTGTGTACATATGCATGTTATTTATTTCATGTCAGTGCAGCGCGCTCATACATCATCTAGCATTCTGCGACAGATGCTTTTGCTAGATATGTGACAGAGAAGCATTCAGCTTGTCAGTAGTGTGTCTCGCTGGGTGAAGAACGACCACAGGTCTGACTGCAGTACCTGTAAGAGGCTGGCGTGCAATCTATCACAACACAGACGTTCACCAGTGACTTTCCATGTGGTTTGAGACCACGTGCACAAGCAGGGCATGTCATGATGCACAGATATCGCTGGTGAGTGTTGGTTTAGATGGTCTTAAAGGGGCACTGCCAGGGGTCATACAGCTTAAGATCGCATTCAGATTATTTTGATGCAACAGCCTGCGGTGAAAATTTGAAACAGATTCAGAAACGCAACCTGAGATCACGCTGCGGTGACCAATCATGTAACATGTAAAAACACAAGCACTTATCTGCACAGGAGTTCATGCAACAGCTGATTAAAAAGCTGCAAAACGTCCAGATCGTCTCTTTTTTTTCTCTCTTTCTCTGTAAAATGAAGCTGCTTTCAAGTGCGCTCGGAAATCTCAGGATCATAGCATCGCTATGATGGAAAACAATAATGGTGAAATCTAAAGTCTACGTGTGCTACACTGGGGGTTAAAGTAAACAACAGGACGTAACACAAATAGGCCATTAGTGACACTCCCACACCGCCGGACGACCCTGATTCTGATTCTGATTCTGATTCTGATTCTGATTCTTGGTGTGAATGCACTGTAAGGTGTTCCGCTGTAAACAGGAGGCAGATTGTCTAATGTTGCTCTGCAGTTGAAAATCCTGGATGTATAAGTTGAAAATACTACAGAGGAAGAACAGCAATGGTGAAAAGTAAGATGAGATTTCTTTGCTTGGACTGTCGACAAAGTGGAACTGTTCCTGAAACGTACACGTGTATGAAGCTTTAAAGGCAGAAAACAGGTTGGAAGTCGCTGCAAAGCAAATACATTGACGTGTTAGAGCAGTACGGGGAGCATTATCCATCGGCGGAGGAAGCTGTGGCAATGGGAAAGGAGTACCCACCCAAGAAGGATGAAATCACGAAACATATGTAGGCCTATATAATGTTTTGGCTTGACACGTGTGTCTGCGTCATCGTTTCCAAAAAGACTCTGTTTCCACCCGACCAGACCAGAGAGCAACCCTGGATTTTTCACACTAAAATGGGGTCAGCAGCGTTTCTAAAAGTCTCAGTTTTAGGGTTTCGGAAACGCCGGAGTCGTGTGGACGTCAAGCGTAAACATAGCAAAAGTTACGCATTTTAAAACAAAAACGCATTAGCGTGGATGTAGCCTAAAAAGTCCAGATATCTTGGCCTCTTGTGAGTCTCCCAACTTTATGGAAAAGCGTCTGACTCTTACCAATGTTAATGGCTGTTTCCTGTTTGTCCCCTGTCAGGATCCAGATCTTGATGTCCGCCTTCATCAGAGTCTCAATGGTCTCGGGCACTTTATCCTGGAGCTTGTCCTCGATCGCTGTGGCCCCGAGCAGCTGCAGGTTCTACACCAGAAATGAAGTAAAGACAGGGGGGGAAAAAAAAAAAGTCTATAAAAAAAGTCAGTAAGTGGTGGTCACAACAGAGGAAGGCCTTTAAAACCTCATGTGTCAGAGAAACATGCGAGCCGGGATTGTGTCACTCACTCAGTCGTGTTTTTCCCTTCATCAGCTGCTCTTGTTTATCACCCAGAAAAACCACCACAGGCTTAAGAGGTTTTGGATCAGTTACTGTGCCTCTGTGTGTGTGTACAACTGCAGACACGATCTCTCCCACACAAAAACACCCACAAAATACTGTTGGTGATTTTCCCAGCAACCGTGGTGGTTCTTTGGGGCTGGTTGTGGGCTCACACGGGCCCATCACGGGGTGAAAGATTTGACAAGACCCAGAGGGGAGAGGGGAGACCAGCAGCAGAGGAAAAGCAGGGGAAGCTCTTTAAGTTGTGACCCGAGCCCTGCTGCCTGAACATCTGTAGCTCTGTCCTCTCTAATCATTTTTTTTTTTTTTTTTTTTTTTTACCACACAGCACGGAAAACTGTGCCCGGGGACGAACATGACTATAGCTAATGATGAGTCCTCATTTCCCTGTTTGATGTGAATTGTTCTCTTGTTCCTGTGGTTGTTGTTAAAGGCACTCTTTGTGGATTATGATACAAGAACCACTTGGATCAGGATTTCAACCCTCAAGCCAGGGTGGGACCGTAACACCAGTGAATAGCCGAACGCTGGTGTACATTCTGTCTGGTGTTAGTGGATAACCTAAGGGACTGTACAGGTCTGAATTCACCCGTCGCCGTGGAGTCAGAACTTCTCGACTCTGCTCCCGAACCCTCTGAACCCTAAAACCCACCGGCGGGTTTGAAAAGCTTGTTTTCTTAAAAAAAAAAATTTTTTTTTTAAATGCCAAAATGACACCATTTATCACAGCCAGGAACTGGAAACAGAAACAGACATTACCGTCGGATTTTCAACTTTTCCGACGGTCCTTGAACGAATCGTGTGGCAAAAGTTTCCACCAGGAAAAATAACCAATTTGAAGGTGGAAATTGTGATATTTCATCCAAATCACTTTATTCTACATGTTTCATGCAAAAGTTTGCCAGAAATAAACCGTTTGCACTAACCAGATTTTATAAAAACATTCAATTCTGCGCTCCTCAACTGGGAACCCATGAATAAGTTCAACAGTCACGTGACAAGAATTCAGTGAACTGCAGCTGTTTACACAGAGCAGAGAGGAGGCGACAAGAGAGGTTGAAAAAAAATGTAAATAGTTCAATATGTATAGCATGTGGAGCCCCCGTTTTCTTCCAATATTGGTAACACTTGTGGGCACTTTGTGTTGTTTCCATAGAGGTGCAGGACTTATATATTGCAGTGAAAAACAAGGCCACAGTGAGTAAAATGTGAGCAAAAAACGAATTAGTTATACGTTTGCAAACTGAGGCTGCAGTGTAGGAGACCACAAGACTAGCCGTTTCTATCTGATGCATTTAACTCTGGCCTCCTGATGGACTTCCTGGAAAATTCTGTCCAGTTGCTGGTCGTTGGCTGAGATAAAGTGCAAGCAGTCCAGAAATAATCTATTTAATCTTAAACTCGTTAGTAAAGTTCACGAGAAACAAACAGACTGGAGCAGTTTACTTTACATGTATGCACTCTGGAACATACTGTGGTAATATGAGGGTCGGAAACTCCGGTGAAATACAATACAATTAACTATTTTCAAAAGCACAGTTCTGTAAAAGTAATGGAAACCATCAATAATTATTGAGAATAATAATCAGTTGAAGGCAGAATGTAATAACAAAGGAATAAAGTTAAATGTGAAGGTTGTTTTTTTTTATTATTGACTAGATCCTAATTATCACATTTTGACATTTTTGTAGCCAATAAGTAATCACACTGGAGCATTTTGTTTGTGAGATGATGAAGAGTAACTTGAGCTGATTTCACACAGTGTTGGAGCGTCTCTGTCGTTTAAGTTTCACTGCAACTCCATTGTGCCCCCATGTGGCGTTACTGCGCGCATTTCTAAACACGGGTGGCCCTGAGGAGCAATGAACCTCTAACTCTGGCAGCAGCATCAGTGCCACACTCTGCCCATTAAGCAATGCACATTACATTTTCCTCTCTGAAAAGCTTTTATGTTTATTTCATGATTGATTGCCTCCATTTGTTTTGGGCAGCCATGAAGAACATGCCAAGTGGTTGATTTACGACTGTGGCTTCCTGTGTTTGACTAACGTTTCCACATAGACCCACCTCACAGAAAACCAATTCTACCTGCCGCTGAAACCTTGAATCACACAAACACACTTTTTTTTCCGTTTTCCAGGTGTGATTGCACTGACCCCATTAGTTACCCAGGTGGCCTTGAGTTTATGCCCAGTCTGATTTTTCTGCAAACGTATCAAAACCCTGTTTTGTATGAAAACGTATAAATTAAGTAAATGTAGGATGTAACCAGATAAAGAAAGATTTCCTCTCACTTCCATTCCACAATGAAATGTCTGATGGCAGGATTCATTCAGGGAACATAAAAGTAACTGACATCAGTATTTCACTTTGCAAACCTTCTCTATCAGCTCGTAGCTCTCCTCCAGTTTCAGGGCTCTGTTCTGCAGGGAGGTGCAGGCTCTGTGGTGGATCTCCAGCCACTGCTGATAGGACGACTCGCTGACGTCTGCCACCGCAAAGCACAGAGTGCGCAGCCCTGCAGGAGCAAAAACAGCATCACAACACCCGGGTCAAAACATCATGACTTCTTACCATTTCAAAAGCTTGATTTGTTGAGTGAGCTCTCTATAGATGTTAAAGTACGCCATTCAGACAAAATCTGACCTCCTCCATTTACTTTTCTACACATTTCTGGCCATTTTGAAATATATGGCATAACAAAGAAAGCGATGATTCACACTAATATAGCCATTCCACTCACACCACCATCGTGTATACTGGGAGATTTGCAAAAAAGAGTATCTTCAAAGAATAAAAAGATCTTTCTTTCATTATATATGGTGACAGAGATGTAATCATGAAAAAGTGGATTGCTTTAATGCACCAACTCAGAAAGAATGGATCCCTGAAGAAACAGAAATGATTACGTTGAAACTGTAGCTTTTAGACTGAAAAATAATGAGTACGAAAAAACATGGGCACCAGTGGAAAAGTACTTCATGTCACTATAAAGGTTTTTTTTTTTGTCTTCTTCTGTCAGTGCTGTTCTACAGTATCACAGTCTGCTGTAAGATGAAAGTACAGTGAAAATAGAATCAAAGTAACAATGTTTATGACTGATATTGTCTGAGGGGTGCATTGTAAAGGGTGGTTTAGATTTGCATATTGCAAAGGGGGGTTAGAAACAGCAGGACTCATTTGTATGTTGATCAATTGTCAGAATTGTGTATCTTTTGTTTTTCTGTTTTTTGTGAGTCAATAAAGAAGAAGATTTTTTAGGATGACTTATTAACATCTTTCCAGGGATAACAGATGGCAGTTAGCCATCTATGCATACTCTGATATCATTTATTTTAACATAACACTTATCTATTAACATAATGACTTATCTGATGCCATGCTAATGCAGCAAATCCCACCTGCCTACAGTAGTAGGCACTTGCTTTATATATGCCTTGTATTCCAAGCAGGATAAATACACATTCTGACAGTTTTACCACAGTTTGATTTAAATAACACGATGCCTATAATGTCTGTGCACTGCATCAGTAATAGCGTGCTGTACAGTAAATCTGCTGGAAGTCCAAACATCTGAATATAATTAAGACTTTAAGACTCTGTTCAATGCAAACAACATTTACACAACTGAAGAACTCAAAGAACAACCCCACTCAAGTCAACTGTAGTGCAGAAACTTCAGGGATTGTAACAGCCAGTCCTACTAATCAGTCTAGGAAAGATCAAATATGCAGTTATTAATAGTTCATCCTGCTTGTCAGACAGATAAAGGACGTTATATTTTATTCAGGCCTCTCCAAATTACAGTGACAGAAGATCTTCACAATCTGTCCTGAATGCTATATTTAGCCCGCATCAAATATTCCCAATGACATCATTTTGCTGGTGTCTCACAAGGGGGCAGTATGAACACAGAACAGAAAGGAGAGTCTCTGATGCAGTTTCTTTCAGCTCCACTGCGTTATAGATTCATGATACTTCAACATACTCATATGTACTGGATGTACTGTTCACCAAGTAAGGACATACAAGGAAAATAAAAGTACTTCTGCTGCTGCAGCTGAAGATTAAGTGGAGATAATGACCAGACAGAACTGCAGGGTGCACAGTGTGTACATTAGAAGGGATGTTTAAGAGCTGTTTTGCTTGTGGCAGACAGGGGGCGATGTTTGTCCACTCACCCTCAGTGGCAAACTGTTCCAGGTGTTTCAATGTGATCTCTTTGTACCTCGAGCTGTCTGCCAGGCGGTCATAGATCACTGTGTCCTGAAGGGAAACAAACACTCGTTGGTTATTGACACCCGGCCAGAGCGGAAAGAAAAAAGAAAGGGACATCCTGGACTTGGGCTGCTGCACAACTGTGTGTTCTCAGGTCGATCCAGCCCTTTCTGTTTCTACTCAGAGTCACCGAAAAGCTTTTTGTACTGAAATGATCATACGCTTAATAAACAGTTACAGGGGAATTAATTAATACATAACAAATGTATCTGGATCCTGTTACTGGATGGACTATCCTGTGAGAAATGTGCTTTAATAACAATGGAAACAATTGTTTAAAGGACCAGTGTGTAGGATTTAGTGGCATCATAGTGGTGACTAACTGAATACCCCTCCCCTCACTCCTCCCTTTCCACATGTGTCGGAGAACCTAAATGTAAAAAAGCCAAAGGCCCTCTGCAGAGCCAGTGTTTGGTTTGTCCGTTCTGGGCTGCTGTAGAAACATGGCGGTGCAACATGGAAGAGGACCCGCTGCCTTTGTAAATATGGAGGGTTCATTCTAAGATAACGAAAACAACGATTCTTAGCTTCAGGTGATTATCACTAAGGAAAACACAATGATGAATATTAATATTCCATTTCTGCCAATATATCCCCCTAAACCTACGCACTGCTCCTTTAAGACTTTAGCATCAAACTAAAATTAAACATGAGCACTAAACCTGCTCAGAGAAAACAAAGAAAATACATTTGTTTGGTATTCTCGTCTTTATAACTTTCTTACACAATAAGACCAAGTGAATAAAAACCCATAGTGAACAGGTGGTAACCTGAAGAAATTGCTGAAAAACTGAAGTGCCAAAAACTGCAGTTCCTCGAATGGCCACTTGAGTCTGGCTCCTAAAGTGAGTCAATCCCCATAGACCCCCATGTTAAAATGCCAAAACTTTACAGCAGAAATAAGCATGTTCACAGCCTGGTACAAAAAATGGTTTTGGTCTTTATAGCTAATTTCCCCGGTCATGACAACTGTATGGGGGGGGTGGATTTCTTTACAACTCACCCATTTAAATTATATTAAGGTTTAAAGTTATGAATAATTAAGGGCGTGGCCACTTTGAGTGACAGGTGGGTGCCATGACAGGTGGCGAGCACAGACTGTAGGCTTCATTCAGCTCCATCCACCCTCCACCTCTTTGCCCATTTTTGGATTAGCCGGGACTGCTGCCCACTCTGAGCTTCACAATGGCTTTTCAGAAACCTATGGGTGACGTCACTGAGACTACGTACATATTTTATACAGTCTGAGATACTGATTGATAACCCTTATTGTGTAAAATTGTTACTAACCTTATGCTTTGATAAGCCTGACAAGGTTTAACTTATGGCAGAATATAGAGCAACATTCCTAAATCATTAAAATTACACCAAAAAATCTGATGTTCTTCTGAATGTATTCATGCAGCTGTGGAATGAGGCTGCTCTGGTAGATGCTAGTGCTGAATCTGAGTGCCTTCCTGTGAAATATAACCTTTATTTTGCAGTGTGAAATATGGTGATGTTGCTTTATGCTGCTGCTCATTGAAAAGATTTCCTGACAAGAGCGAGAGGCAATAAGGGGAGCAGAGCGCTCAACACCAGTGTGTGTGTGTGTGTGTGTGTGTGTGTGTGTGTGTGTGTGTGTGTGTGTGTGTGCGTGGCGATGATGGTGATGGGCTGTCATGCGTTGCCATGGAGAGAGACAGACACTCACAGCTCCTTTGCAGTAGAGGCGGATCTTCCCAGATGGGGTGCGCATGATGACTGACATCCTCTTCCTCGTGCTGAGAGAGAAAAAAGAAGAAGGTGGAACAAGGAGAGAAAGCAAGTGAGAGAATTCACATTATAAGGTGTTACAGACACTAAAGCAAATTATCAAGTACGGTTTGAGCGAGCATATGTCTGCTGAAAATAGAAATCACAGAGGTGTGTAATAAGATATCGCACCTAGACCGCACAATTAATTAGTACAAATCATTAGGGATGTACTGATTAATCAGCCGAACATCGCTATCAGCTGACTGTAAACGGCCTATCAGCAAATAACATGACATTCACCAGTTTTGCACTGGCTCAATGTTGTGTTAAAAGGTTAAAAAGGCTTTTGAAGCAGCTTTTGTTTTGTTTTTTTAATAATCTTTTTAAAAGGTTATATTAAAGGTTGTTTGTATGATTGAATTTGTTCTCATTCATAGATATTGTAATGAAGATTTATTGTTTCCCTGACACAAAAGGGGGAATAATTAACAACAAAAACAAAATAAACAACAAAAAAACATTGGTATCAGCATCGGCTATCGGCCAAATTATTATTTCAAACTTCAGTATCGGCCCAGAATTTCACAATCGGTGCATCTGTACAAATCATCAGAGCAAAAGGAAGATGATGAACTCTGATACCATACAGTTCTTTTGAAGTTCAGACAGAAAAAATACAATAATTCATGTAAACCTATGGCCTGTACGGACAACAAATGACAGTATACGGCAGTTGTACACGTAATAACAAATGAAAATAATAATGCTGTTATCAGTAGTTTACCTTGTAAACTCCAGCACGTGAAGTAGTTCGTACTTCTCCTCTGTTCCGGGCTAAATCCAAAGAGACAGACACATTAACATACTCCAAAAGGACACATCTCAACCCCAGTCTTCTTTGGAGACACTTTATCTTAAGTAGCACAAGCCGCCCTCCTCAAATCAGCCTTAATTGCACTTTAAATGTGTTTATCAGTTGCCTGCGCTGAGCTGATGGAGGGAGAATAACAAGGTAAAATTCAATTAACTTCCTTAATTGTAGAGACCGCGAGGTACAAGACGGAGTGATTAAATAGATGCTGAGAGCTTTAGAAGGCCTAATAAAGGTTAAGAAATTGGACAAACGTCTTGGAGACAAGATGTTCTCAGCAGAAGAAAACATAATTTGAAAATGGTTTTGGCCTTTCTGCCTCCGCCTCTTTGAGTGCAATCATCAGGTTAGCCAATTAAGGGAACAACAGGATGAGTGACCTGAGCGTCAGGGAGGATGCACTGCATCAGCCCAGGACATAATCGAATGTGATGTTCGTCATTTTCCATTTCTGTGCCCCGTGTGAATACAGGAGGCTGAGTTCTCTTTATGCATATTACTTTTAGTTCAAGGTCTGTTTTGGAACATCTGATCAAAAAAAAAGAGTGAATTCATTACTTAAAGGGATAGTTCAGATGTTTTGAAATGTGGTTGTATGAGCTACAGACGGCGGTCAGTTTATAGAAGCAGACAGGATCCTGACACGGAGGCTGCAGGGCCACACAGCAAAACAGATTTTAGCCACAAAAAGGACCATATAAAAAAATCAGTTTAATTGTACACGACCTTTAGAATATTTTCACTGCTTTACCTTGCTGTTAAACAGCCCTTTACGACGGGGAACTGAAGCAGTTATATCACTCGCTTCAAAGCCACCAGACTCCTTTGACAAAAACAGTTACCTCTCAGAACACGGGAGGTCTACTGCTGCCTTGATCGGTTAGTTAGTTTGTTAGTTTTGTTATTTCCTAACCCTCAACACCAAAGTCGCACAAAAACACAAACAAGGTAAAGACTGCAAGGTAAAGCAGTGAAAATATTCTAAATGTAGCGTGCACTTAAACTGATATCGGGTCCTGTGTCAGGACTCCTGTTTGCTTCTCCAAACTGCGCCGTGCCGACCGCCATCTACTGTAGCTAACACACTGACTGTGGATAAGTACCTCACACATCCCCACTTCAAAACATCCAAACTATCCCTTTAATGACAGAAAAATCCTGCTAGTATATTACCTTCCTCAACTTGGATTCAGCCAATACCCTTGTTGTTTGTATCACACATACATCAGTGTGTCTCATAGTTTGTCTTTTTTTTTCTTGTTTGAGGTCATACTAGACCATCATGATACCATCAGTACAATATGCCTTTCATTAAACTCGTCTTGTCCAACTTACCATTTCCACAATGACGCTGTCCGGGGTTCTACCAGAAAACACAAAGCCAAGGTTTCGTGCTGCTCTCACCAGAGCTCCTTCATCTGGAAAGCAAATAGAAACCCCAAATGTTACAGATAAACACACAAAAACTGTCTCAGGATAACCTGGAATTTGAGCCTGACATGTTCACATTTCGTACATAAAACGTTCATCTGGTCTTTGGGCAGGTGATAGAACCTGACCCTTTGACTGCCATGTTCTGCGTCCCAGGAGAGGATATACATCTGACAGGAACTAAATACAAGACTGTAAGCTTTACAGCGTTATTAGCATGCAGGCCAGTTCTACTAAACTGGAAAAACCCAAAACCTCCCAGTTACATTTTATGGTTAAGAGATATAATACAGCACTTAAAACTAGAGAAAGTCAGGTTTATACTTCGTGGCTCTGTCGACAGATTTGAGAAAATGTGGCGTCCCTGCCTGAACTACACTGAATCTAAGCTTTAAATCTCAAATGTAGCTTGTAGACCTACAGTCATTTTCATTGTTTTTGGACACACCACATCAATTAATCTTTCCATATTGAACTCTTAAGCAACCTGAACTTCCCCATTTTTGGGGGTTTGTGTGTGTATATGTGAAAGTTTTTGTTTTTTTAAATCCTCTGTCAATTATTTCTTCATTTTTTGTCCTTGCCCTTTTGTTTATAAAACACAAAAAATGTATTTGCATTGAACTTATTTGTTAAATTGAAAACTAATAAACACAGTAAAAAAAAAACACAAAAAAACGAGTTAGTTTGGACACATTTTCCCAGCGAGGGCAGTGACTGAAGGCTGTGGACCAGGTAGCTGATGCTACAGCTTCCATGAGGATGCTGCAGGGCGAGAAAAAGCTCTCCGCTTGTTTTTTACAGTTCACTTAACTACCCTTCTCTTTGCAGCTATTCCCCGCTCTGCTTCAAACCCCAAAGCTCCATAAGACCATGATTGTTTTAAGCAATCAGGCAAAAAAAAAGCCATCTCTCTCATCAAGAGCAAGATGAAAAGCAGCAGCATTGCTTTGTACAGTTATTATAAAACCATTTTAGACAATAAATGTGTCCATTATGTGTGCATTTATTGTTTTTATATTGAATTGGATACAGGCCTGTTTTACTTCTGCACTTATGAACATTACTGATGTAGTAAAAAACATCATTAAACCTCTGATTTACAGTAGTTGCAGTTTACTGTTTGCTAATATACTGAAAGGCTTGTCCATCAATAACATAAGCTTCAGTGTTTTTAATTTTTCCCATGAGAGCTACTTCTTTGTTTTACATTTGGATCACAGATTTGAGCCTTTAAGCATAGTGACATTTTCCAGAGTTCATTAGGACGGTCCCTATTTTCAGGAAATTTGCATAGTGCTGCTCGGGGCAACCACTGTGTCTAAGTGGTGAAGCCTTGTGAAATGCATTACGCTGCAGCCATTCTTGTAAAATGCAAAGCAACCAACTTTTTAGTGTCTCTCAGTAGTTAATTTCACCTCCTCTAATGGCAGTGGTTTTGTGGAGTTGAACATCATGTTTAAGGGCATGTTTTGTTGATTGGCAGGTGTCTCATCACTGCTGTGAATGTGAGAGACCGAGGCATCAAAGTGAGGCTCAAAGATTCAAAGTGGCATACACCATGCACTCTGTAAACAGGATGTTTTATAATATGATTCCTGGCTCTGATGATTATATAAATGTCTTCATGAAATACTGCTACCTGGAGTCTGTAGTGATGTGTTCCATTTACAAAGACACAGAGGTCGCTAGATGGAAAATTAAATATCTCAACAACAACAAAAAAAACACCAAACATCAAGGACACGGCATCATTGATGGAAAGCACCTGGAACCAGGATGGACTGCGTTTATAAAGCACCTTTCTACCGTCCCGGACAAAGCGCTTTACAATTTGCCTCTCATTCATCCATTCACACACACACACAGTCATTCATACACCGATAGTGGATGGTGGAGCAACTAGAGGTTCAGTGTCTTGCTCAAGGACACTTCGACATACAGACATACAAACAAACATACATACATACAGACATACATACATACATACATATAGACATACAGACCTACAAACAAATTTACATACATACATACATACATACATACATACATACAGACATACAGACATACATACGGACATACAGACAAATATACAGACATACATACATACATACAGACATACATACATACATGCATACATACGGACATACAAACAAATATACATACATACATACATACATACAGACATACATACATACATATGGACATACAAACAAATATACATACATACATACAGACATACAGACATACATACATACATACGGACATAC
>JAOVVB010061924.1:0-14303 GCA_028570985.1 Heterobranchus longifilis | reverse complement strand
TACACAAAGTGCTGCTTAACTGACCAAACAGATATTGCTCTATAGATTAAGTACAGTTTTCAGTCTATAAAAAAATGAAAACCAACCTCTGCAGGCTCTTCAGCTTTGGTTTCGAGTTCTTCGACTATTAACAAAACGGCAAACCAGTTTGTGTGTGTTAGTAAAATTTCACAAAAGCATTTAAAGTCGAGATGAAATGGAAGTTAGAGCGTGTAGTTTCTGTGTGGTGATGTATTTCTGAGTAAAACGGTATATTTGTGCAGGAAATTGAATCCTTCACATTTGATTGGACTTCTGAAAAGTGGATGGGCTGGAGTTCAGCGCAGCACGGAGCTACAAAGGACTGTTGGCAACGGCTGCACAACACCAGCTCCACACACACTTCCCTCACCTGCTGTTAGATCAGGAGGACTACAAGGGAGAGATGAAAGAGGAGTGTGTGTTACGGTGCCCGGCAACCGCTGTCATCCAGCAGGTGCGGATGTCGTAATATTATTGGTTGAAATCGGTTAGTACTAGCTGACGGAAGCATGCACCGTTTTTTGAAAAAGGAATGGACGTCTCCATCGCTCCTTCAGAAGATAAAAAAAGAAACGCTATGGACGGATACGCTGAATATTCACCACGACTATTCGACACCACAGTGGAAGAGACACCTTTGGAGAAGATAATTAGAGCTGAGGTGTGAAAATGTGGCACTAAAGACAGAATGAAAGACTGATGGCTGACCAGCAGAAGGTGGAGGCAGAGAAGAATACACTCAGCGGAGAACAATAAAGAAAATTAAAAATTGAGGAAAGATCTGAAGAAAATAGTTGAGCTCGACCTGCAGGACGTCCTGCAGGTCGGCGAGGAGGAACTGTGCTCCTGCAGAGGTGGAGGCTGACATGGAGGAGCAGAGTTCCTCCCAGGCTCCTCCAGAGAAGATGCTGGAGAAACCCAAGACGGTGTTCAAACTGTGCACGTGGAAACGATGGAAACAGACAATGAAAGACTGTTGGCTGACCAGCAGAAGGTGGAGAACAATATACAGGAGAAAAGCAGGCGCACTTCTGTGCAGGTACTACAGACAAAACAATGTGTACCGTCCTTCCAATTTTATATATATATATATATATATAAATGAATAAATCAGAAAAAAACATATGGTTGATAAGAAGAAGAAACATGGCGTCTCCATCGCTCCTTCAGAAGGCAACAAAAGAAACAATATGGACGGATACCCTGAATATTCACCACGACTATTCGACACCACAGTGGAGGAGACACCTTTGGAGAAGATAATTAAGATCGAGGGCACGAGAAAGTGTGAGCTGGCGAAAATGTGGCACTAAAGACAGAGAATGAAAGACCAGCGGAAAGGTGGAGGCAGAGAAGAAGAAACTCCACCAAGAAAATAAAAAAATTGAGGAAACACCTGCAGAAAATAGCTGGCGAGCTCCAGGACGCCCTGCAGGTCTGTGAGGAGGAACTGTGCTCCTGCAGAGGTGGAGGCTGACATGGAGGAGCAGAGTTCCTCCCAGGCTCCTCCAGAGGAGATGTTGGAGAAACGGACAAACTGTTCAAACTGTGGAGCCACGACGGCAGTATGGAGGAGAAAAGCAGGCACACTTTTGTGCAATGCCTGTTACATGCACTACAGAAGAAACAATGTACCATCCTTAAAAATAAATGAATGAATAAATACATTTAGAAAAAGTATATATCTATGGCTGTCACTGCAACATTAGCTCTGTTAACTGCTAACAGCTGCAGAGTGACTGACGGGTGGATGTTGTGATATTATTGGTTGAAATCGCTCACATAACCACAAGCTATCTTTTGTTTTACAGCAAGACAAAAGTAATGGATCGTTATAGTTTTTGATGTACAGTAAAAATACAAAGATATTGATTTTTTTGTCATTTTCTTTGGGCATATATTATTAAATAGCTGCACATTATGACCAGGGATGTGATCTAAAAGGGTTAAAAAAAAGGCATTTTCCATCTCATCTCGACTTTAAAGGTGATTAAGAAATCATCCTAATTGGGTTAAGAGCAACATTACTGTAATCTCCTTTTCTACACGGGTCTACACGTCTGTGAAAACTGAGAGGTGAACGTCACGACGGATGAGAAATAATGCAACAATAATAAAAAACTGATGACCAGAGAGTCACATGTGGCTCAGGAAACCACTTCACAAAAATAAAACAATCATGTGTCACGTAATAATAAATAAAACACAAAAGCCTCTCCCTCCACATTGAAGGTGAACACCGACACACACACACACACACACACGCACGCACACACACAGTGCAGAGTAACAATCTGTCTTTTCTTCACGGACCTGCTGCTGCTGCTTGTGTGGCGTTTGTATGATTCTCACAAGAACAGTACTGAGGTAACCCTTGGATGAACTACTGTACATTTCTACTTTTCAATTCTTTTATCTCAGTTTTTAAAGATTGTCAACATCATGAATCTATTTCTCTGTACAATGTGCATAACTATAGAGCTTTGGTCCAGCATTGAAAAGTTGAGCAAAGGCATAACTCCTTTCTGTGTCTTCTTTTTTTTTTCTTATATTTTGGTTTTGGTTACAGCTTTATTGATAAGCCTCAGAACAGATCCATATTCTACCTGCAGGAGCCTGCTGCTTTCTCATATGTTTGTCTGGAGGGTGGATGCAGACATGCAATTTCTTGGCCAAAGATTAAATGAAATATTGGACGCAACATAAAGGTGGAAATACAATAAAAGCATAATAAAAGTGTGAAGTAGGTTTTTCTGTCGACGTGCAGATGAAATTGTACTTGAGCGTATAATCAAAATGATATCTAAAGTATCTGTGCACCAAAGGAAATGAGTCCATAGTTGCCTTTCTTGCAAAGCTCACTCAACACAGACATGTAAAGCTTTTTCATGTGTTTTCTAACATTTACCGAGTCTGTTTGTGTGCGTGTTTTCCAGGCAGTGAAGAAGAACACAGCAGTGCACCGGGGACTGAAAGACCGAGATAACCAATGTGACATGGAAGGACGGATATCGAGCAGACACATGATTCTGAATAAATTGCATCAAATTTCGCCTCACTTCAAATTAAGTTCACTCGTTCTGACATGTGACACTTACTCTCAACATTCACTTTTTTTTTTTTTGTTGTCTTTTCCTGTGAGGGATTTTGTGGGAGCCAAATATGTATAGGGAGCCTGAAATATTGGCATTTCCTCACAAGGTAATACCATGTAAAATAAACAGTTTAGTCACAGAAAACAAAACAAAAGATATACATGAAATCTTGAATAGAATTTGTTGAAATTAACCTTTTTGAGCATAGTAGAAATAAATTCACAGGTGCAAAAAACTCCACACATTTCCATTAAAATATTTGATTGCAACATCTGTAAACCTTCACGTAGCTGAGAGGATTGCAGAATATAAAGGAAACATTATTTTTCTTTGCAGAAAAGCATATTTGAGTTGAAATATAAAAACATCTGAACTGGAATGAGCTCAGTAGTTTGGTCAGTGGCAACAAACAGGCTTCAACCACACGTTTTCCATATTTTAGGGCTTAATTAAAGGGTTTATCATGTAAAATAACACGTTGTTTTTTAGTGGTGTTAGCAAAAACAGCAGGTAATAATGTTAATTTTGGGCCAAGGCTGTAAATAATCCTACATGTGGTTTGCGTTGAAGCATGCAGAAGCAAAGTTGCTTTAAAGAAAATTCATCCAACACATTTTCTATATTGCCGTGATAAGTTATTACTGCAGACATTGTTGCAGCTGTTTGACATGGTAGTGCTTTTTTTTTTGTTTGTTAAAGTTGACCCACAGAGTAAAACACTTTAGAAAAAGGGGGGAGAAAGCCGTGTAAATAAAAAAAGGTAAAATCTTCACCAGTCCTTGAGCTGAAATGTATGTTCTTTGGCTATCGGGCTTTGGCAACAGAATGACACAGTAGCTCAAAACAAAGCTGCAGACAGACACTGAAACCCCTCTACATCTTCATCATCATCATCATCATCATCCTCATGTGAAAGTCTTTAGTTTACTCCCCCCCCCCCCATCCATCCTCTGAAACAATCTCATGAGATTATTAATAAATACCTGTAAAAGTTGTACAAAGTTACACCGTGACTGAAAATATTTGCAGATGAAACACAAATCAAAGGCAAACAACATTATTATGCAATTGTTTAACAGCAAAGGTTCTTTTTTTTTTTTTTTTTTGTCCAAAAGAGAAACTTTATCAGTGTGATTTTCAATTCGAAGCATTTTTCAGTTTTGTTTTTTTTTAAGATATTTACATACAAACAATGAAGAAAAAAGTAAGCGAGACAAAGATAAAATGTATACTCAACCTCACACATATAGCTTAGATTTGCCAGTACAAATGTAAAAATTTAGAGCACATTTACATTACAAAATTATTCTTAGTACTCAGATGCAACAGACTTTGGTAAATAGTGTTTTGATTTGGTATGATCTCTTTACTAAATCCCTCCTCGTGGGAACCAAAATTTGGGCGATAGTCTGGTCTGTAAGGCCAGAATCTAAAACTCTTTGAAACAGCACACCGTATGTTTTTACATAATTCTCAGATATTAATCTCTTTTTTCATGTTTTTTGGTTTCGCCAAGGTCATTTACATAGCTGTGGTAATCACACTGACAACACATAGTTTTTGTTTGCAAACTCATGACTGTCCATCCAGGTGACTCGGGAACACTTTTCAGTTCTCATTTCAAGATGAGTTCATCCTTTTGTTGTTTTTAATGGCTGCCACTTTTCCACTCCACTGTTGTTTTGCGGAGAGCTGGCTCACTTGGGGAGCTCCTCTAGAGAATCGGTGAGAGGGTCCATCGGTGCAGCCGGGCCGAGGTCGGGCTGTTTCAAACGCTTTATTGTGTTTTTCAACGCTTGCCTCTTGTTGCAGAACCAGACACGCACCACCTCCCTGTCATAGTTGAGTTTCTCGGCTATTTCCGTCATTTCCTGTCCGGAGGGGTGCGTGTTCTTCTCAAAGTGGCTGTTGAGGATCTCGAGCGCCTGCGGGGTGAAAGAGGTCCTCCGCTTGCGTTTTTTGGAAGGCTCGCTGCCGATAAACTCAGTCAGGTTCTGCATGCCGGATCGGTGGCGGGCTTCAGCCTCGGCCATCCAGCGCTCCAGAACGGGCTTAATCTTCTGGGCGCTTTTAGGGGTGATGTCCAACTTCTCAAACCTGGCAGGATATAAAAGGCCAGGGTTCAGTTTGCCTGTCAGACTGCTACCTATAGTGTTCTCTTGGGCTTCCTGTGGTAGGAAAAAGTGGCTTCTCAGGATGGTGTGTCTGGGGAGAATTGAGAAAAAAGAATCTTAGGTGCCCTGCCAGAACAAGGGATAAGCCGCCTGCCTTTTAGTCTCCTCAACCAGAATGCCACAGGGACTGAGACTAACATCCAGGTACACATCCGAGCCAAACTCCTGTATTCTGCACCTGGAAACGCCTCAGCTGCAGCAGCTGGAGGCGACGGCTGCCAGTAGTGAGTTAATTTTCTGGAGGAGGCTGTGCCTCTGTCCCAGTTTGGCAACAGTGGAGCAAGGAGATATTGCCAGAGACTAAAATAAGGTCCAGCTGAACCAAAAACATAACAAACATCTAACTAAATACTCGTAAAATTCTCTTAAATCAACAAAAAACAAAACAGGAATTACTCCAAAATATTCCATTTCTTTCCCTCGGGTGATAAAAAAAAACAAAAATCCACTAATGCATGCAGTTAAATATGGCACCATCATTTATTTACAAAAATAGCTTGAATTATTAATCAAAATGTACATTTAATACATTTTTCAAACTTTCTTTCGTCCTCTAACAACGTCTCATTTTATATTTAATAAGAATACATTTGCACACTCTAATCCTGAAAGTTCCTGCAGCTTTACGGCTGCGTGACACGTAATTCTGTCTTCACATGTGCTCTCATTTTAGCAAGTCCCAGTAAGAATGGAGAATGAAGCTTTTTATAAAAACACTGCTGGTTGGCAGCCCGGTGACTGTCAGGTGCTTTTACTTGTGATTCAAACACATACTGTATACTGTATTAAAATTAGATCAGATGAAGATGATGATGGTCTTATATTTGACAGTAAAAAGACTCCTCTCATGTCTGTTATTTAGTTTTGTCATTCTGACTCCCTGCGGGAAAATAAACCACTTTATTTTCATTTTGTTTAGATGTTTTTATGGCAACAGATAAAAATAATAAACCTTATAATGTGTTGAAAATACATCAAACTTTGGTTTATTTTGATGATTTAATTTACTGTTATTGACCTGATCTTCACCAAAAGTGGATTTTAGAGATTAATACTGACATTGATGTAAGAGAATTTAAAAGATCTGATAATGTATCAGCAGATATTTGATTTTTTAACCAAACAATATTAGCACACATTTTTTGATAAGGGTCTTTAAATTTGGTTATTAAATATTATAACTTTGACAACACAAGGTGCAGACTTTCAGTGAGTAAATTACTGTATTTTGTAAATATTATAATGCTGTTTTAGATATTTTGTATTTATGGTGATTTACAAGTTTCATGGATAATTGATGGACGATATATGAACACCACCCTGACACCCTCAAACTCTTCGCTGATATTAAGGCTTTCAGCATCTGAAGGGACGTCTACGTGACCTGTGATTGGCCAAAGTCTCGCTGCCACGAGCTGGACTTTCTCTCAGACTACTTGAATTACAATAAGCTGAAAGGTGGATGGAATTTTTGCAAATGACAGAAAAAAAACGAAAAAAAACAGCTGACCCCGGCTTTAATATACGCAGATAATATTTGATCGGACTCTGTTATTATTTACAGTATGGAAACCAACAATGCTTGCAAGTTGAAGTGATGTTAACCGATCTGACTGGATATATTTGAGTCGTTCTTTGAGCTGCAATTTTGTCTTTTGACAGAGAGACAGGAAAAATGTGAAAACAGTTACTGGGATGATGAGATAAAAGTCTGTTTAGACACTTACTTAAGCTTTTTTTATTTTTTAAATCAGGACTCTTTTTTAATGGGTGTGTCTGTGTGAGATTCTTGTTTTGTGAGTTGTAAGTTGTGTTGTGATATTTGCAATTTGTTCTCACGTCTCTCTCTGTCTTTTCTAAGTATTTCCTGTGGATTTTTTTTCTTTTACCTTATTTGATAGAAGACAATGTAGAGGTGACAGGTAGAAGGATGCAAGGATCTGCAAAAAACATATCTTGATCTAAGTGAGATTTCCAGAATAAATAATGGTTAACTAACTAACCAACCTGAAATTTAAGCGCAGACAAATCTTCATATCTTTACTGACAGACTTTAGATTTCTCATATTATATGCTCTTTTTAAATAAGTGCACATGAGTAAACTAAAAGTGTTTCTGGGACGAACATGGGTGTGACGTGTGTGAATGCTTTTAGTAAAACAACTCCTGAGCTGACAGCAGCTCTGACGGAGAGACAGCAGAGATCTGCTCTGCTCTCTGTGGAACAAACAATGCACACAAGACATTTTTAATGGCGAGGTGAGCCGCCGCAGACAACAGCAGTGAGGGAGAGATGACCATGCGTGCATGAACTTCCTCTGCTTCTACACCTCGTTTGGTGCATTCCTCCTTGTCGACAGGCGGTATTATTTATAACCTCCTCCTAAACAGTGGAAAGAGGAGGGCTCCATACTGCGGGGAATACATTAGTAAATATGACGAGTCACCAGAGACAGGACATTTCATGGATCAACAGGAACCGCAGATACTAAAATGAGTTGAGAGCTGCTCAGCTGGGGTATGCACTCCCTCCTCTAGTGCATCAGCACGCGGGAGAAATGGCCCTGAATGCACCTCCAGCCTCTCTTCTTAAAAGTACCTTCAGAGCTGCTTAGACACGCTGTTTGTTTAGGCTTGAGTTACAGTTAGGCCTGAAGGTTTACAGCATGAACCACAGTCTTTCAGAGGGAACATGAGTATAGAGATTTACCTCGACAACAATAAATATGGCAGCTATTAATTTGTATACATCGCCACGTGTGTCTCCTTTCTACGATGGGTATTAGGACCATTGTAGGTAAGAAAATAAATCAAAGATACTGAGCCTGGGGGAGGGGGGGTGATATTCAGAGAAAAAACTCAGAATTTCTAAGATTAAAGTCGTAAATTTCAGAGAAAAAACGTTGATATTCTCTGAGGTTAAAGTCGGAAATTTACGAGAAAAAAAAAGTGACTTTTTGTCAAGGAACTACACCACTTCACTTTGCAAGGTTGGATCAACTTCACCACACCACAGTCATTTACATCATTTTAGACTTTTTTAGTTCTTGTAAGGCCTCTTCATGTTGAGTAAAATTAAACTCTCATCTATGAGGAAGTTCGGCTTCTTTTCTTTAACAGAAAAAATATATTAAAAAACATTTTTTCAAGGTTTTTTGGAATGATAACCTGGCCTTGTGATACAAGTGCAGATTCAGTCATTTAATAAAGTTGTTTTACTTTAGCTCTACTGATAACATGGTTTATATCATACATAGTTTATGTTTTTATCAGCTGGCTATGTATTCTTGGCTGATTATAACAGACTTTTTCAGGATCAAATTTCCAAACTTCTCTGTAAATCATGTAGAAAACAACAGTGTTTTTGTCCTTTGCATATACATACAATCTCATGTTGGAGATGTCGAACAATTTTACACAAAGTTTGCATCTAGTTTTCTTTTCTCCATTAGGAATCCTTCAGCAACCAGACTTCTACCTTACTCTTATTATTTCCCTTAACATAATAAATAAATAATATTATATTATTGCTCCCCCCTTATTTTGTATTTTTCTATAAATAAGAACTGAAAAAGAGTTGAAAAAATTAAATTATTTGATTTTCACAGCATCTGTGCAGCCTTGTTTATTCACTATAAACACACCACGATGAAGGTTTGGTATCCTTACGCAGAAAAGATGGTCCATTTACGTTTCTGATAATAAGCTTAATATTTGGTGATTTGTGATGCTATGTATATATGCTATTCAAAAATACTGCTGCATTTTCTTTCAAACTGGTCACAGATTTTATACAGTTATAAGGCACTCGGGGCCGAGCAGAAAACAGAATCGGGCAGTTACTCTGGAAACACAAAGATTTTTCCAGATCTTTTCTTTTTTCCGTAGTTATCCAGACCTGGAAATGACTAAAGTAAAATTTCCATAATTTTCCGTACTATATATAAGGTTAAAATTCTGGTCGTGTTTGTTTATGCCGAGTCAAATGTGTCTTTTGAAAGATTTAACTAATGAGGACAGCAATCTCCGAGTTTATAATGGTGCATTGAATTCCCAGTAGTGTGATAACGCTAATTAAAGCGACTTATCAATGTTTTCTATCTTAAATTGTGTAATTTAAATGAGAAACGTGAGGCAGAAGAGGACACGCAGGCACATCATTGGTTTGATGATGCCTCTTGTAATGCCTGTGCCTGTTTAGATAAACTAATAAAGTGCCTGGAAACACAGTGAGCAATGAAAGGAGACAAGATGGAAGCATCTGTCAGTGTCTGTTCACTGTCTGGGCTCAGAGCCGGAGCCCCAGAGCTACCGTGACGTCCCATTTCTCCTCAAACTTCATGTCTGTGTTGATGTTAACTAAACTAAAGCATGTGAAGTTTGCCCCTCTACTTAAAACATCAGGATGTCATGTCCAATGTCATACAAACAAAAAAATTGTCTTAACGGCATGAATAACAGCCCGCAGAGTGTTTATTTTTGAAGCTAATGGCTTTTAATGTATGTTATAAATATTTGAATTATGCCTGGCTGTAAATATTTCATGTGTGATTTCCAGACTTTAAACATTAGTCAGAGATGGCTGGGCCTCATAAGAACCCCTGTACTGTTTCACATTTTATCGGCTGTTTGATGTTGATGTGATGAAATTTTTAAAAGTGCGTGGCAGCGCCGTGTCACATAAACAGTACAGGTCATAAGCAGAGCACATGCACAGGGACATTAAAATTAATACAGGAGTAAGAGCTGAAAACGGGGGGGAAAACTTGTCAAGAACAGATGCAAAACAGGCTACAATTGTGTCACATTTTGTGTGTTTTTAAGAAAAGAAAAGTTGTCAAACATATATATCCTTTAATTAGATTTTACAAATGACGTTTACCATTAACGTCCACTTAGCACGTTTTTAATTAATCTCACACTGAATTGTTTTTTTTTTTTGCATTGTAGAATAATATATTTGGTTCTCTTGAAAAAAAGTAATTTTTGGGGATGATGTCGGCCAGTGATGCTCAACTTAGATACGCTGACCGTTTTATAATTCACAATGAAAATTACATTCACATTTTTTTTAATTTGAATGTAAATAAGGTGTCAGAGTGCATAAAAAACATCAAAAAATAGGATTTAATAATAAAAAATAATATCCAAATATGCTATTCGTTCTGTCCCTGATCGGAGCAGTTTATGTTTATGAATCATTTGAGTAATTGCATGATGGACGAGGTTCCAGCCATGTTTAATGTTATAATATAAACTCTTAAATGTAACCAAAGCATTTACAACTAAAATGCAGTTGCAGCTGTTAAATACAATATCTGACTTATCTGTCAAAGTGTCAATCCTTCTGCCAAGTTAATTTATTTAAGAAGGCAGTTCATTTGAAAATAAAGAATTTCAACGAAAGATTGAATGTTAATTCATTTTATCTTTGTTAGTTTATTAACTGTTTAACTCCTGTCATTGTGCAAAAGTGGCCCCTGTACAAAGCAAGTTGAGTATCCCTGATGTAGACCCAAATATTCTGACTTGAAAGTGAAATGTGGCTCATTTGGTGTCTTCATGCTAAATGTTAGTCAAGTGGAAAAACAGGAGGGATGAAACACTGATTGTCTGATTGTCTCATGAATATATAATGTACCATTTATGACTAAACTGTCCTGGTGGCAGCAGTAAAACATGGCAATCTTATTAACAGATCATCGCCGTCAAGCTCTCTCATGTTCAGGAGGAGCAGCCCGCGCCGGGCCTTAGTAATTATTAAATGCTTTAAGTGCTTCGTGTAATACTTGTGTATGTATTTTGCATAAGTAACGCCCGGCTGTCATGTCAGCGGGTGAAAGGGAAGGGAAGAGAGTTTGTCAGGGTGGTGATAGTCAATTATGTATTTTAATACCTTAATAATAGTGTTAAAACACGGGATGAAAAATGGATGGCAGTTATGAGCACCAGGCAACTCAGTGAGGCGTCGCAACTTTATCTGACAGAATTGGGACATATTGATCAAAAATAATTAACCATTTGTCGTTCGATTTTTTACCCTCTTTCAGGGTAAAATGCAGGAAAGTTAAATTTAATACATTTTAAAACCTTTTTTTAAGACCCTTTTAATACATCTTAAGACCTCATCGTCACTTTGAGTTGTAACCCGTTACATCAGCGACACAGTTTAACTTACATTTACTGTGTATTGATTGTAAGACAGCACAACTAAACAGACTCCTTTTCAATGCAACATACTTCAGATAGAAGGTGGGAACAAAGTACACGAGAATTAATTACGTGACGAAACCAAATCTAGTGAGATTCCATAAATAAACTACACAGAATCCCAAGACGTGCCGATGCAATAATTTAATTCAGAAACCTTAGCATACAACCTCTTTGGACAATTATAACATTTAATACCTGCAATACAAATGCATTTAAGACTATTTAATACTTTTTAAAGGGCCTTAATTTTCGCTTAATTGATTAATCAAATTTAAGAGGCCGCGGACGCCCCGTCTCTGTTTGATCTTACCTGCAGATTGCAGACTGGCTGTACGCCGGCCCCTCGGCGGCGCTGAGCGCCTGGCCCACCTGAGTCTGTGTCAGGCCCAGAGACAGCCGGCGGATCTTGAATGCTTTGGCGAATTCACGAATCTCCTCCAGGTTGACCCCGTCCACCTCGCTGGGGGCGGTCTGCGGGTCTACAATACAACAAACACATCTCATTTTATTAGCCCTCTGCTCCTCCGTCGCTTACCTCATTTTCCAGAGTGAATGAAGCAAACATTCAGACATATGTGAGCATGATCGTCTCTAAAATATTACAGCTCTGGGGTCAGAACTTATTATTTCTCTCTGGCCTCCTGCTTTAAACTGCGTGTGTCTGAGAGATGTTTGGAAGAATTAATTCATTTGAGGTGTGAATGCAGGCGTGTCATGGCTCTGACTTGCAAGTGTAAATCTTTAATCTCACACAAAAGCATCTGGACAAAACCACACAGAGCTTGATAATTCAATAGATGGACAGATCTTGAGCAGATATATTGTAGGACATTTCCTTTGATCATCTGTGTGAATACATATGTATTCTAAAGCTTGCACTCTCAAATAAACATTAAAGACATTATTTCATCCATCTGACCCTTCATGAAGACAGGAGTCAAACCTCCAGCGAGCCTCAAGCACAAACCATTCCCAAACTCTTTATACAAAGAAATGCTGTTTGTGAATCTCCGCATTTGAGCAGATCTGAAAAACTTCGCTGAAGCATTTTGAAGAATTTCCCTGCTAATAAAAAGTGATTTCACATTGTACATCAATGTCAGGTGCCCCGGCATCCTGCTTACCAAAGCAAAGTTTGTGCCTCTGAATTATTCATCTTGGTCATTATCAATGAATTATTAAAGGAATCCTCCAAGCGTATTTAAGCAAAAATCTATGGGGCTGCCATCTCGTTGTGCCTCATAAGTGACGTGTAGCGTATGCGGCGTGCTCCAGACGTGTGAACACTCAGAAGATGAGGGACTGGAGACTCCGAGACGACTAAATGGGAGGGATGAGCACTCACAGTTTCTGTTCCCATCATCTCCACATTGATGAGCATCTCTGCATCGTTCCCAACAGAGTCTATTTACTCAAAGACTAATGGTACTCCAGAGCAACTGGTCTGACCTCCGGATCCAAATGTGTCTTTAGACATGAAGTCACAACCCAAATATGATTTAAAATTTAAATGGCTGGCGGAGTAAAGCTTCCACAAAACAAACAGAGAAAAGTAAATAAAAATGTCTGAAAAGACAAATTAAAAAACAATGGAGAGAATCAATTTCTGGGCGGCCTTTCTTCACAGCAATAATACACCAATAAGCTTAATAATTACAACAGGACAATAACAACAATCAATGTATCTGCTGAAAAGGAAAATGAGACCTTCATAAATTACAGGCAGGGTATGTGTCAGGCACACAATGAAGTCAAGCTTTTGTCTCCGTCTGTCCTACACTTTAAGGTGAAAAACAGTTTGTTTTTCTTTTGTTGAAATGTTCATAATGCACCCAAACTAGAAAAAAAAAGATGATTAGGGCTGCAACTAATGGTTACTTTCATTATTGATTAATCTGCCGATTATTTTCTTATTTTTTGTTTGGTCTATAAAATGTCTCAAAGTCCAAGGTGATCGTTTAAATGTCTTGTGAGTCCAAAACCCAAAAGATATTCAGTTTAATATGATATGAAACAGAGAAAAGCAGGAAATCTGAATCTGAAAACAGCCTTTTCTGCCATTTTTGCATGAAAAATTACTTAAACGATTATCAAAATAGTTGTAGCTAATCGTTGCAGCTCTAATGATGCATGATAAACACATCATGAAAGACTGCAACATTTATTTTTTTTATTTTTTTTATAGCATCGATAAGCAGGGTAAAATCCTAATCTCGTACTTGTACAATGACAATAAAGATATTCTACAGAGAGGCGTCCCTGCTGGTGGATCACCATGGGACCTTATTTCAGAAAAAATATGAAAGAGAGTGAATGACGAGAGACAAATAATTTTCTGATCCTGCTTGAGTTGTGCCATGAATTACACATATGATGTTTGTCAATTTAAAAGATAATTTTGCAAGTTGTTGTAAAACTGTTGAAGTATAAAGCTGGAGCCTAAGTGACGTCTTGCTGAAGCTACAAAGTGTTTTGTACCACGATGTAACTTTACTCACACGAGCAGCTGCTCCTTTTTTCATGTCCCGACTGATAAAAAAAACCAGGAGTCGCTGGATAAAACACATAATGTTACGTGTGTGTGCTAAGTTAGCTAGCTAGCTAGCGGTTAGCAAGTAGCAAACAAGGTGACGTATAATGTTTGAGACGAGCGCTGTAGTTCACTGAGCAGTTTCACACTAAATCAAACGGTAGGGCGACAAACTGCTACTTTCTTCCATCCATCCATCTTCTACCGCTTTATCCTCTTTAGAGGGTCGCGGGGGGCTGGAGCCAATCCCAGCTGTCAACGGGCGATGGC
>JAOVVB010061895.1:0-14303 GCA_028570985.1 Heterobranchus longifilis | reverse complement strand
CTGGATTTAAATCAGCAAAGTATCCCTCAGGTCCTCACCCTGCATTGTTGGAGGAAAAACAATCAGGCCTACAGAAAGCAGCCCCGTGCAGACTGATAAAAAGCACTCTGTCTGATCTGGTCGGCTTCAACAAAAAGGCAGTGTGGTGTGCCTCGCGTTTTTCAACCCTGCAAAGCGTGTTCTGTCTGATCGGGGCCTCCGAGGGTAGGAACAAATGACTTATCATATGGTTTGGAGGATTTGTCGTTAATGTCTGTTTAAAATTCCTTTTTCTGTGTTGCAAACTGTCACTCTACTCTGAGACAAATAATGTTCAGTTCTATTTGTAAAAGTATATCACCGGTGTTGGTGTGTTTGTTATGGTGTCGGCTGCATTTTAGCATCAACACGCCATGCATTGCTCAGACTGGTGTCAGCGATGAGCTCATCCTTTCCACTAACAGGAGGTGACATGAGTGAGGCAAACAATAACGCAGAACTTTCAGGTGGGTCCAGCTTGTTATGTAAAGCCCTCGAGGCCACCTTGTATGTCAGGGAAAAAAAATCACATTCGTCTGTCCTGTATTGAATCCAGACTCTTTTAGGTGAAGTATGATGTCCTCATAGTGAGATAAAATGAGTGCTGACCCCACTGCTTTTCAAGAAGCTTTAAGAACATCTGTTCTGTGTACTTATTGGTATTTTCTTATTTACCTCCAATTAGAAAATGTCAGAGAAGAATGACCTCAACCAAAACATTAAACTAATCTGTAACGCAGTGGTGGTGTTCAAAAATGACTCAAGATGTACTTTGGCTTGCCTATATTTTTCCATTTGCCCGAAGGACTCAGATCAAACGGTTTTCTTTTTCTGCCGTTTCTCTCGTGAAGTTTTGAAGTACATCATGATTACAGAGCAGATCCATCAAATGTCTGGACATGTAAATGCTGAAATGTAAATATGTAGGTTCACCTCTTTCTTGATTTCTGAATTCAAAATATTTAACAAGCCTTTCCACTTGGCAACACTTGGCGATTCAGATGTCAAGCACACGGGTGAGCAACATACTCCAGGCAGGCATGATTAAAGTTCCTGTATGTGATTAATATATCACACCGCCAGGTCAACAGAGCTTACAAATAAAGGCTCGAAGGCACCCAACCTGCCGCTTGAATGACATCAGAGGTCAAATGTTAAGCTTCCCTCTCAAGGTGATTGATACTGTTAGCGAGAGCAAAAATAAGGTACAGCTTTTTGCTGTTATTCAACCTTTGATATGGGAAAATTGCTTCCTGCTGCTGGAGCACGGTTGCCATGTGAACCTATGATGTCACATGATAGAGTGACCTCATCCCGCCATTCAGCCTTACTGCCACCTGAGGGTGGCTTCAGATTGCACTCAGAGAAAAGTACAATAAAGGCCTGTATGACACAGTGTGTGCCTGCTTACTGTGCTTCCCACGCTGGAACAGTAATCTGCTGCATAGAGGAGCTGCACTGCTTTCTATACGGCTTTGTTTTATTAGACTACGATGCCAACATGCTGATGTTTAACAGGTATGATGTTTACCATGTTTACAATCTTAGTTTAGGAGTAACATTTGCTAATTAGCAATAAACACAAAGTACAGCTGAGGCAGATGGGAAAGTCATTATTTTTGCAGGTATTTGGTCATAAAACATTGGATATTTCTTGACCTCACGATGGTGCCAGAAGAAAAGTTAAGGGATCCGGAAGTTACTCAAATCTATTAAGCAGCAACATTCGGGGCTAAGCCAACACTGAAGTGCCAAAAAGTGCAGTTCCTCGGATGGCCACTTGAGGCTGGCTCCAAAAGGGAGTCAATCCCCATAGACCTGCATGATAAAATGAGGTGAAGTGGTGGACAGACATGGTATTCCCATCCATAGAGGCTAAAAATTAAACATATTCTTTGAATTCCCCAATTTTTCTAGTACAGCCAAGAAAAATCAGTTACTTCCCAGTGACCCAGATACTCACGGATGCCAATCTGTCATCAACTGGCCTCCAGTCCAGAAGTAAAACCATAGACCAACTGTGTAGTGGATACATTTGATCATGTACAAATTTCCTTGCTGACCTGTTCATTGACCCGAATGTTGACTTTGAATTATCAACTTTTTTAAGAGCCAGTGAAAGCATCTTTTGATCTTTAACATTCTCCAAAATCACTGTTTCTGAACTACACTGCCTCATGTATTTTTCTAATGTCGTGGCCATTTGTTATGGTAGGACAAGAAATCCATGTAGGAGGTCAAAAGACCCTCTTGTCTTAAGGCCAGGTCTGTCTTTATATCTGAACATACTTACTGACAGGTTAGACACTGTGTCTCTCATGTCTGTCCTTATCTCAGTCTTCAGTACTGATAATTGTGCGGCTACAGTTTGGGTGGTTGATTAACTCATATTTTTGCGGTTTGGGCGATGTGGATTGGCTCTCATAACAGTCCTGACATAACAGTCAGAAGTACTCAGATTTACTGCAAAGCTGCATTCTAATCATTCAACCTGTGTTTTTCATCAGATAATGATAAGATAAAATCTTATGTGAAATAAGTTTGACTAAAATGACAAAAATATTGGTTTTGGCTAGACTAGATTGACTGAAATATAATATATAATATATATAATAACATCATCTCTGATGACTAAAAAAGACTAAAATGTGCATTGACTAAAACTAGACTTAAATAGTTACAGTTTTCTTTGACTACAAGATACGACTAAAATGCTCAGACTTTTAGTCGACTAAAACTTGACTAAAAAAACAGGATAAGGTTGACTAAATATGATACAAACTAACAAGGACATTTGACACAGGACTAAGATTAAATAAAAAATTAGTTGACAAAATTAACACTATAGTTTCTACTCATGAAACCACCCTGCTGCCAAAGCTGGAGGCTGAATAGAACAAATATTACAGGTTGCATGTTGCCATGGAGGAATGCTGCAAAAGGAGGCCAGAGATCACGGTATTATTGATGTCAGTGCAAACTCCTCCACATTTGTTTTTTGGAACAATGCCGCTACCGTTTAAAAGTTGAAAAATATATGCGTCATGGCAGACGGTTGAGATTTATTGTCTTTGCTTTCTGCTGTGTTACAAACTTGGCACTCAAGTCTCTCAAAACAATGAGTACTGACTGACTAAGATGGCATTTTATTGCATATGATGTCATGGCTCTTTATGGTTGTGATAAGACATGTTCAGAAGAAACGTGTGAAACAGGACTCCCAAGATGAAGCACCACAGGTGTGTGTGAGAACGTCAGCTGATAAGCATGCAGTCTCATTAGGTCAAATACAGCCTCAGGTGAGCGTCAAAACTAGGCGCCAGGATTATATTAGTAATAAAGCAGTGATTAAAGGGTGTATACGTTTCAAGGCTTTTTGTTTTAAGGTTAGTTATGTCATAAACTAACTGTGGCGATCCGTTCTATACTCCGGCTGAATAGATTCGGGGTGGGTAAAACTCAAACCCATGTGGACATCATGTAGTAAATGTGGCTTTCGTAATGTGTTTATATTTCCCGTTGTCCATAAACTGCAGCTGTCATGTTGTTCTGTTCAAGCACAAATCATTTCATTGTTAATGCTGTGTATTAGCTCCAGTGGCTGGAGGCGAGCGAGCCATCTGAGAGACTAGGTCATTGTCAAGATGTGGGCTCAGACTTGTGAGCTAAGAGCACAGGAATTTAAAGCTGTTTAGATCAACAGATAAGCATTAATACAAATGTATGACTTCACAATTTCATTGGCACCATGCCGTCACCGCCTCCACGTTTGTGGTTCATTGTCATTCACAACTTCTCTTTAGTCTGTTTCTTTCTGTTTAAACAAAGTAAAAAGGAGCAGAACTGGGAGAAATATCCTCATGTTGCTTTAAAACTTTGCCAAAGACTTTATATTTTCAGATAGTCTGTTTATGATCTGTCTGCCCTGCTTGTAAAAAAAATAAATATAGGGGTTTTGGGCCACAAGACAAATAATTTGGTGGTGAACCAGGCCTGACATCTAACATTAAACAGTACAGTTTCAGCCATAACTATAAAAGTAATAAACAGAGACTTAATTCTAATGACTTAAAGGGACAGTTCACCCCCAAAATCAAAAATACACTTTTTTTTTCTAGTGTTGGCGGTATCAGCCGCAGATATCTGCCTTCTTTCTACAGAACTACACCCGTCACCATATATACCATATACACCACATATCACCACGCAAAAGGAAACAGATACTAATACTGCTATCTCACCTGAGCTAGCTAACGTTACCGCTCAGCTAAGGAGGACGGCATTAATGTTGACATCTCGCGCTGTCACAACGTCCATGAGTAGATGCACGCTTCTGCAACTAGAAAGAAAATAGTTCCTACACAAAACTGCTCACAACAAGGTCTGTGGATTATCTTGAGTAACCGGGTCATGATTTTCGGGAAAGAGACATTGCTGTTGAGTTGTTAACTGTCCCAAGTTTGAGTTACAATTCAGTTGATAGAGTGTCCAGTGTTGGGGTTATATCTCTCTGGGTGCTGTCTACTTCCTACAAATCTCATGCCTGACATAACACATGTGATGTATTTTCATTTTTCTATTCCTTTCATATCAACCATTTTTCATAACTTCAAATCTTTTCTTTTTTGATCGTGATCCAGAGCGAAAACTCAATCTTATCTGTACTGAAACTTGACCAGGAGGCCGATCATGCCTTTGTGATGACATACACCAAGTGGAAAAGTACAGACCCCCTCTAGCTCCCATGCATATTCTCTCCTCCGCCGCAGCTATCACTCTCCTTTCATGCGGGCTGCCTCGGTGACATCACCCCCAGAACAAGTCTTCCAACTCCTATTTACCGACTCTAATAAAATGGAAGATATCTAACAAGGGTGATCACCAACCAGGACCTGTGGTGAGAAAGCATCAGGATTTTATTATCATCTTGGGAGGCAATGATATCAGCCATCAGGCCAGAACCTGCTTGTCTTTAACAGCCATCCTCAAAGATGCACATAAAGGAAGATGGCACAAATAAAGAGCTTTCGGATGGAGGTTTAAATGATTTGTAACGGATGTGGGCAACACAGTTAGACGTTACACACAAGCTGTGGGTGAGAGCTGTGGGGGAGGGAGGGAGGGGGGGGGGAGGACTTCCAGGGTAAACAACATAAGGAAGGTGTTACAGTAGCCTAATCTGAATTGGTTGGCAGAGGTGGGACACCTGGTTCAAATCTAATCAGACAGTGACTCTGTGAGCAAACAACTTTCCATCCTTTATAAATGTTTACAGGCTAAGTGGAAAACAGGTTATACACACACAAAGAGTCCAGTTCAAAGACTAAAGAATACGTTTGAGAGAATTTGACTTCGATTTCGACTTTCATTTCGGAGATTGAGATATTATTCCTAAATGTAGACCTGTGAACTTTTAGCAAATCTTACATGAAGCTACGCAATGTGTCCATGAACCTGTCCAGACTTGTATTGTCTTTTTTAAAGGACAAGTTGAAAGGAATAGTTAAATTTGGGAAATATCTTATTAACAAGTTAGAAGAGAGGGTTGATACCACTCTGGACCGTGTGTTAAGTAACAACACATTCTCACTCCTAACTCATCAAATACTGACGCACGGTCAGTGGACCTACGCTTCAAACTATAAGACGCTCTAGGTACTCTAGTGTCAGTTTTAGACATGTCAGGGACAGCGTGTTACATACAGTGTCTTTTCAAAACAAACTTCCAAAGTAGGTTGACTTTGTTTATGAGTTTACTTGGTTAGGTTTAGGAAAAGACTGTGGTTTGGGTTTAAAAAAGAGTTTGTTACGTAACTTAGGTTTGTGGCGTTAGTTAAGAGTGTTACATAAGGAATGTTACGTAAGAAAGTTAACTTACATAGCCTACGTAAGTTTAAAAAAGTCCACGTTGACTTTTGGTTTCACACGTCAGTAAGCTCTGAGTAGTTAAAACACATGATTGCTCACTCATGTATGATTTTTCTCATTTGAAAATATGAAAGTATTCCTCCAACATAAGATGCTTCATGTATATACATCTGAAAGTGTTGCACATTATGTAAAAACTGAAAATGCTACAAAATACAAAAAATCTTCTTCTTGCTTGTGTTGGAGATCAAACAATCCTCTCTGTTCAACATGGTTGCAAACAGTGCAGATCTGTAGTCTAATCCATTTTATGTTTATGCAAGTTTTTTTTTTAATGTTTTGGTGTCAGTGGTATTCCAATCAGGGTTAGAAAAGTTTCATGGAGTAAATCTGTTATGCATTTTTGATTACTTGCTTTAATTTATACTCGAGGTGAAGCTGTGGACTGCAGTATTCTCAGTAACATCTCTCAGTGGCCTGGTTTCTTTACACAGCAATGACTTGCAAAAAAGATGTGTGTATATTTTCTTTCCCTACAAATAATGATCCTAAATTAAAAATAACCCACATTTCCAAAATGTTCCACTTGAACACAACCAACATTTCAGCATGTGGTGGTGTCATATAGTCACACAGTGAGTGTACCCACTGCGCACATAAATCGCACACTTTTAGAGCTACTCACCCAGCAAAATGAGGAAATGGCATTTTAAAGGCAGCCAAAGCCCTTGAACTCCACCCATCCAGCCTTCCGTGAACACCACCCAGCCTGCGCAGAATTTATCTCTGATTTCAAGCTGCAACACATTAAAACTCTTCCCTAGATGACTTCATCATGAAACCAGAGATCTTTTAAAGGCATCATTAACCGTGTCGACTCCGGGAGCTATACCTCTCTGACTGTCACGTACGGAGCCCTGCTGAGTGACTGTTGTCCCACTGCTGGCTGTTTTAGCCAAACAACACAGTAACACTGGTCACTTTCTATTTCTAAAATGTTATGTAATTTTACTACATACTTTGGGAATTCAAAAAGCACTGTGCTCACTTTAATTTCATTATACTGACTGGGTTTTGTTGCAAATGGCTGAGCAGCCATTCAACCGGGTGCTGGGGGTCAAGTCAGAGGGCAGCTGAGTGAAGAGTGAGAGTTCCTTTTTTGGGGAAAGCTTTCACCGGTGGAAGCAGATTCTCCGCTCTGCGCCCTACAGCAAATATTTTCTCTGCTGTCTGCTCTCCTCAGTAATCCCCGCTGCGCTGACACACGCACGCCACCCCTGCCATTCCAATCAGTCAGCCCAACATGTGCTCTGCTGAACCCCAGCCACCATCAAGGAGTGGTACAGGGGTCATCATCTGCTTGACTGTAATTTCTCCCCCCCAATACATACACACACACACTTGTCATGCCAGCAGCTCTGAGGTTTAAGCAGCAGAGCGACAGGGCTGTTCCATGTGACAACTGCTCCTCGCTGATGAGGGAAAAAGTCTCCGAGCTGAGGAACGTACTCTCACTCCTGGAGACGCAGCGCTCACGTGAGCCTCTGAAGCTTATTCTCTCCTCAGATTTCACTGTGGACTTTTTGTTTTTGTGCTGGAACAGAGCAAAGCACCTTAAGGCTGAATCTGCTCCTCTGCACTTCAAGGTGGAGGTAAGCTCGAGGCAGTGTGTGTGTGTGTGTGTGTGTGTGTGTGTGTGACTTTGTTTGAGCTGAGGATATTACCTCATAGAGGATAAGCTGTGATTGAAGAGGTCTGACAGAGGTCTCTCCCTCTGACTCCATTACTCGCCTCTTATCTGGACAGATTTTCTGTTCGGGTTCAGAGGGGAAGTTTTGACAGCCAGGCTTTACAGCCCCCTCTCCGCTCCTGAGAGAAAGAGAGAAAGAGAGAAAGAGTGAGTGGAGAGGTGGTGACTTCATCTCCTCTCGTAACCAACCCTCCTCTTTCCTCCTCCTTTTTTTTTTTTTTTCTTTTTTTTTTCTTTTCGCGCAGCACAGTCAGGCAGCATGCCAGCAGTTTTCATCTTGCTGCGGTCCCTGGTTATCAGGCTCCTCAGTAGCAGACTGGCCGGCTCAGTGGCACAGTTCCTCAGGAGAAGCCTCTCTACAGGCGCTGCCCACCTTGGCACGGCGCTGCGCCACGTCTGGGACCGCATTCGATCCCAGGAGTCCAAGGAAGCCGTCCTGGGCTGTGTGCTGTGCATTCTCAACATGCACAAGAAGGTGGAGAACTGAGATCTCCCTCCACTTTCTGGTCAACCCTCCACTTTAAACAGAGACTGCTGGACAAACAGAGCTAGTGGAGAGTGTACAAAGGGATGTGACAGACTTCTTTTTTTTTTTTTCAATGCCCATTTGGACTTGAGCATATTTTGTTTTCTTATCTGGACACTGGCAATGTCTGAAAGCATTGTGAGGAAGGTCCAGCCCTTCACTATTGGGACGAGGCTGTCAGTCCCGGCTGTGCCAAAATGCCAGGAGTTTACACAGAGTTATCTACAGAGTCAGAGTCTGGATAACTGCACTCTACAGCACAATCTGAACTCCCTCTACCTCAGTCGATCCCAGCAGGTCTGCGCACGCGGCCCCTGTCTCGTCTCACCCATCGTGAAGCAGGTAGCCCCCGTGAAGCAGGACCAGGAGGACATGGCAGCTGAGGACCACCTGAACCAGAACGTCGCCTCTCCCTCCGCTGTCTCCAGGTCCATCAAGAAGATCACAATCTCTGGGAGTAGAGACAGATCAGAGAACAAGGTGTCAGTGGGACCGGCACAGCTCTCAATCACAGGGTCCACATCTGAAAACAACAATAACAATAACAACGTCACCAGCACATCAGATCCACATCTGCCCAGGATTGTGGGTGTGAGCTGTGAGAATAAACCCAGTTCTCACTTCAAGGTACAGGACACACTTTACGCATGCAAATATGCCTAGCCAAGGAAATAATACAAACCACACTGAGGTGGGATTTCTTTCAATTTTGCAGAATAAATAAAAGGCAATTTTACTCAGTAAAGACAAAATGTAGGTAGTTTATGCATATTTTCAAAGATATGTGTAAAGTTTAGTTACATAAAGTTTAGGTTATGCAATTACTGGAAAGTAGACATTGTGTACATTTTTTTTAACATACAGTGCAAATATTTAGCAGTAGGCTAATGCTACTGAAGAACCAATACGTTTTTTTCACTGATACTTAATAAAAGGAGTTTTGAGATATCACTTTTAAAGGAATATCTTGATGACATATTGTTTGACAAATATAGTACCTCAACAGAATGTAAAATCATGTAGTTGTTATCGGAAATTGACCGAGATATTTGCTTGAAGAAGTCTGTAAAAACTTTTTTCTTTTTTGCTAGCTGCCACATTGTCCGTCGTCCTTCCCAGCTTTTTCTGCTCATTTACAGCTTATTTTCAGCACTACCAGCTGCTTAATCTTTCTCTTAATATTTTAGGTTTTACTCAGAAAAGACAGCAGTGATGATCTTCAGTCAACACAGGGACAAACCAGGCTGAAAGTGAACGGAGAGAAATGCGTCCAACAGGTAAGACGCTAGCTAATTAACAAGTAATGTTAGCTAACTGCTAAATTAAAAATGACAAATAGCTAACATTAGCTTGAGGGAAAAAATGTCATTGTTTTTATCTCACTAAATGGATTTAAAAAGCCAATGAGTATCATACTTACCAACATTATATATATTTGATATTGAGTGTTTTGTTGTTGATAATTGTGCTATTTCCGCAGCTTTATCCAGACTGTATTTGTTTTGTTGTGAGACAGCGGGGACTTTATGTCCAGCTGTGGAGCTGATGGATCTCTTGGAGTTTAGGAAGTGAAGTCATGTGCTGCGTTCGCCAAACTTAAACAGTTTATTATATTATACATTTGGAGCAACGTTACACAGAGGTGGAAAACCAGTTAAGTTATGGCAGCAACGTGTCTTTGAACGTCGTATAAATAGCCTGTTGTGTCCTCTGTAATTTATTAAAGAAGCAGTCTGCAGAAGAAAATCAGTGTATGCATATTGTAGGATATTGGATTTGGCCTGTTTCTGGCTGAAGTCGTCAGTGTGTCTTGTGGATGAAGTGCTCTGTTACAGCAGAGCCTGCAGAGGCAGGGCTCACTGGAAAACATGAGGTCAGGGAAGATGTTAACAAAAGAAAAGGCTTGCTCACGTCCTCATGGAGGCTGCTTAGAATATCACACTGACACAGCAATGGCCTCATTTCCCCCCTTTAGGACAGAAAAAAACTATGGTACTCATCTACATCACCTCCTATTCTATAACCACAACAATACTTTGCTTTTTCTCCTCTCATATATTATTCATGCAAATGCACAAAAAAATGGTTCTGCTGTAATTACACGTGAGAAGGTAGCAGTGCCTTTGCCTGCTCAGGTATGAAGGAGTGAACATGATCTACCAAAGTCCTTCAAAGGTGATATGTTTACATGTACGGCTGACAGTAAAACACGTCAGACATCCAAGGATCTGTCCGTTCCTGCTTCCTTCATGTGCCCAGATGTTTCCTGATTGAAGAGCAGCAGGAATGCTCGATTAGTGCCAGTCGTGTTTATTTCATGTAGGAGGGACCTTGGGTCTCCGGATAGTAAAAATAATTTGTTATTAGGGTCGGGTATCGTTTGCATTTTATCGATTCCGATTCTGCTTATCGATTCTTATCGATTCCCAGTTTCGATTCCAATAAGGTTAAAAGAAGAGGTAAAATGGTTACAAAACAAAAATATCTTTATTTCAACACTTTGTTGCCTGCGTTGTGTGCTCACACAGATTTCAATGCCTGAATCACAGAAGAAAGCGCCTCAGAGGAGAGAAAGTCATCTGCACGCACAGAACGAAGCCTCGGCAGCTGTTGCATCCCAGAGTGACTGCTACACTCAGCGCAACTCGCTCTTCAACAAGGAAGTACTGCAGGTAAAACGAATGCATACACAATATTATTAACAGTTTGTCATGGTCAGTCGGGGGCTGCAAATTAGGATTATTTTCATTATCGATTTATCTGCCGATTATTCTCTTGATTCATCGTTTGGTCTATGAAATGTCAGAAAATAGTGAAAAATTTCCATCACAGTTTCTCAAAGTTTCTTGTTTTGTCAGTCCAAAACCAAAAGATATTCAGTTTAATATGATATAAAATAGAGAAAAGCAGGAATATCCATATTTGAGAGGTGGACCACATCATTTTCTGCCATTTCTGCATGAAAAAAATACTTTAACGATTTATCGATAATCCAAAAACTTGGCAATTATTGTCCATCGACTAATCGATTAGCATATTAGTACATGACATCGCTGCAGCTCTAATTGCATGCTGCGTCGGATTGAACTCCTGCTCGTGAAAAAGCTGCACTTTCCTCCTACTTCTCTGCGTTCCCTCATATAATTGGAAACTAATAAAATGTTTGAGGAGCCTGTGCTTTTTCCACTCCACATTTCCAGAATATGCAGATGGAGATGCTTTAAATCATTTTAAAATTAAACCACAGTAACTTATCTCTCATCTCCTCTGATGTAGAAAATGCTAAATGAAAAGAAGCTGGGAAGTGGTTTTTTTTTTTTTTTTTTAATCTCAAAAGCAACAAGTTACGCCGTTGAGATGAAGTCAGAATGGAAGCTGCTGCCTGTCGCATGACCCTCGGAGCAGAACAAAATATGTACTGGTTCTTATTTTGTCCCGAGAACTGTACGAGCTGTGTTCAGGCTGAGGGAAGAGAGGGAGGGGAAACCGCCACAAGTGAAGCAATTATTTCGGGATGAGATCATTGTTTGGCTCCATCTCTTCACGCCTATGGCCCAGAGAGACTCAGCCAAGCAGCACAACTGGCTGTGTTATCTCATCGCTGCGTCCACCCCGGCGTACAAGGACATTTTTCTGCAAGTTCGACCGAGGGACATTTTGGTTGGCTTTGTCATCAAGTGATAGTTTACTTCCAGTAATAAGAAATTAATTCTGAATGTGTCAACCGAAGGAAACTTCTGATGTATGTACGTGTTGAAAACAGCTCCGTAGCATGTCGTTAATGTTAACAAGCTTAGCAGCCCCTTTGCTCTTAAGTGGAGCTTGTATTTCTGTTACTTTTGGAGGGAGAAAAAAAAGCCTTTTGTATTTTCACTTTATTTGAGGGTTTTGGTATCTGGGGACGTGCTTGTTTTACAGGGATTTGGTTGACTGCTATCACTGATGAAAATGTGTTATTTCAGTATTACATCGCTGTGGAAGTGGAAGTGAGTTTTCCATGGAGAGCCTTTTAAAGGCCCCTAATGTTTCGAGCTAGGAGAGCAAAGCAGGTCACCACATGGAGAAGCGCGGCTTCGCTGAGGGCCATCTGTCTCCGAGGCTGCTCTGCAAAACATCTCGCCTTTCACTGTCTCATTTCCATGATAGAGAAAGTGGAGACACGTCCACTCCCACCACAGTCTTTTCAGGGCCCAGGGGGCCAGAAATTTGGCTTATTGGTAAACATTTTATAAAGTGTTAAGATGTGCAAAATCGTTTTCCAGTGAAAATGCTAAAACTGGGTTCCTTTTGAAGTTTGTTAGAAATGAAAAGCAGCCCGGTTTCTGCTTCCAGATTATAATCACCAAACATGGAGTTTATTTTCGAATCTGCTCTTTGTTGAATGCAGTGATGTTTTCCTGTGTGGCTGCAGATTTTTCACAAAAATCAAAAGCAGTGATACAATCTAAACCGCATGCATTCGCCGTCTATTCTTCCTGGCTAGACTAAAGGCCTTACTGTACGTTTTGATAAACGGACAATTGTTGTGGAGAGCGGACAGGAAAAAACAAGGGAATCATAGACTTCCTGTATGAGGTCATTATAATGCCATGGGAGCCAGTGTGAGGAGATAGGGCCAGGCCTGTTTTGTCAAGCTCTTTTCCTTCTGTTGAACACAGAAATACCCCCGCTGCACCGGGGGGCCTTGTAAAGTTAATGACCTGCCTCTCCGACGAGAAGTGACATCACATTTTAATTTCGAGCAAAGAGTTGTTTAGAGGCCATGTCATGTGTGGTCTTGATGTTTTATTGATCGGGATTATTGTAGAGTCTATTATTCATTGTCTGTTGTTCTAAATTCTTTGGGAAATAATGCTTTGATCTAATGTTATAATGACTTACTTGTGTGCTTAACTGTTATTTGACATTCTCACTGTGAAAAATAAAATTCTGCTGATTTTTATCAATTGTATGGCTCACTCAGGATCGGTCAAAGAAGCGGAAGAGTTGATTTATGAATCCATTCAATTATTGTGACTTGGGTGGGTCACTCACTTCCAGTTTTTTTGCAGAAAACAAACACATACTTTCCAACACTTTCTGACCACCTGGTTTGCAGTTTCTCACTCCATACAAATGTTGCCAGAAAAGGCTGCTCTGCGAGACAAAGCCTTATGCAACGGAGCCCAGGCACTCGCCAAGAGAAACTTCTGCTCCGCATAACATGACATCGGAGAACAAAGAGCTGTTCTTGATGTGTCTGACACTCCGGATTACTCTCAGTCAGGGGAAGAAAATGTGGCCTGTTTGCTCTGTTTACCCCTGTGACTACCGCTTTGTTGAGTGTGCTGTCACGCAGCAGATACCTCAACACTAACAGGCTGTAGATGAGCCTCAGGTGTGAAAGCTTTCAATTATTTAAATTTCATTGAAAATAAAGCTGCAACCATTAGTCGACTAATCCATTGTTTAATAAGTAGATTCACCGCACACAAGAAGGCTGAAATATAGCGTCTTATTTTAATTAGTCTTCATATAAAAAGTTACAAGCAAGACTTATTAAATTAAGGCTAATTAAAAGAAAAAGCAATTACAGCCTTCTTGTGTGTGGTGAATCTACTTGGCAATTGACAACTATTTTGATAATCGATTAATCGTTAAAGTAATTTTTCATGCAAAAATGGCAGAACATGCTGTTTTCTATATATCTATATATTAAACTGAATATATTTGGGGTTTGGTCTGACAAAACAAGACATTTAAAGACATCACCTGTGCACTAGGATGGACATTTTTCACTATTTTCTGACATTTTATAGACAAAACGATTAATTGAGAAAATTATCTGCAGATTACCGATAATATATACATACATAAAGCATTGCAAAATAATTCTGATAGTCATCTTGTTATGTTTCCATGTGTAATAGTGATCCATACGAATATATCTACAAATATGACATTTATATATAAATAAATAATGCTTCCTAAGCCAACCTCAGTCATGTTATATTACATCAGGTCTCTGAAGCTGACGCATTCTCAGATTTCACTTTAGATTTATAAAGACAGATTGTTTCTGTGTGTGTGTGTGTGTGTGTGTGTGTGTGTTTGTGTGTGTGCATGTGGGCGTGTGTGTGTTACTTGTTCTGCCTTCATGTA